>CAUYSK010074554.1:0-11495 GCA_963575035.1 Avahi laniger | reverse complement strand
GCTACCTCTGAAGTTTATTCAAAGCCCAAGGAATCTCTAGTTAGCAGGTTCTAAATCCTTCCAGACTGAGTTCCTCCCTTCAGGGCAGCAGGTTTCCTTCTGGCCCAGGGTAGGTCTAGAAATGCATCCAGGAAGTAAGCTCTGGAATCAGGGGTTTCAGGAGTTTACTTGGTACTTTATTTACTGTAGTTGATCTGTTGCAAAACAAAGTCTTTGTACTATTTCCCTTTCCTTTCCCCAAGTGGAAGAAGATTCTTTCTGAACTGCAGTGTCAAGAGTTGGGGGAGGGGTGATACAGGCACTGACTGGCCACAACTGTTGGTGTCTCACTGGGTCATACACACCTCATGACCACTGGCTCCAAGCCAGCACAGCCACAGGAATTAACAAGGGATTGTTGTCTTTCTGGCCTGACTGTCTTATGATTTTACCCCAGGCTCCGGGCTGCTTTTTGTCAGCTGATGGTGGGGCTAGACAGATCTCACATTTTTGGGTGAATGATTTCCCTCTGGCTTAGCTGGTCTAAATGCTCCCTCTCTGAGTGCCACCAGAATTTTGCCCTGTTCTGTGCTCCCATGTGACAAGGTGGCCCTGAGTTCAATGCAAAGTCCCACAATCACTTTACTCTCCCTGCCTCAGGCACACAGATTCTCTCTACACTTGGTGTTCTGCACAACACTGCTGGGGGAGGGTGGAGCGGGTGTCACAGGAATTGTAAGACTCTTTTTTGTCCTCTTCAGTACTTCTTTCCTTGATATAATGTTATAACCAAGTGCTGTGATTATTCACTTGATTTTTGCTTTTTCTGAAAGTATTTCCTTGAATGGGTAGTTGTTGAATTTGGTGTTTATGTGAAGGGATGATCACTCTAGGTTTCTATTTGACATCTTGCTCTGCTCCCCTAGACTAATATTTTGTTTGATCTGCATGCCTGGGTTACAATTTTGGTGAACACTCTTATCTTAGTTTCCTTTGATTTTATTTGACTCTTTTCCCTTGTTTCTGGAAACCTTTCAAGAGCAAAAATAAACATTCTAAATGATGAGTGCTGGATGGTTCATGAAAAGCCAGTAGGGTGGTCACCACCGTCTAAAACACCAGCCTAAACTCCTGACATTCCCTAACAGGATTTGTAGAACTGATTTTGTTCTCAAGAGATTAATAACCAATGAAATGGTATTCCCAAACATTAAGGCATGCCAAGTTTTCTAGGATTCCAGCTGACAACATGATATGTTATTGCCCATTCTTGTTCACGTTTAAACTGATGGGCAAAATTACAACCAAGAAAATTCAGAGCTCAAATATTCATTATCAAAATCCCTGAAAATATGTAGTTAACATGTAGAGTCTTCTAAGTTCTCTATCTCTCTATTATTTTCTGCCTACTTCGAATGTTCTAAGTTTTCACTGGGGTTGAGATAAAAGCTCACTGCTCTGGCATTCCAGGCAAGATTTTTAAAATCTTTAAAAAACAAAAATTTTTTTTTTAATTTTTAAAAAGAAGCTGTCTTAAATGGCTTTCAAATTAATGACTTTACAAATTACAACAGTTCCATGGTAACCAAGAATCTAGATGTCTTTCAAAAACATAAATTTAGATTTGTATGACTGACAATTATATATGGTGATGGAACACTTAAATCAAAAATTAATCTAAATGAAAAAGAACTAGATAACTATTTATAAAGGTTAGGCTCTCAGATCAAGCAGGCCAAAATCTTAACCTAAAAGCAGTAATATAAGATATCTCTGTTTGGTATAAAGTTTTGTTTTTTATGCCATGTAGAAGCCAAAAGAAAAAGCTGGGAAGAAAAAAAAAAGAACTGCTGTAATTATTGCCTCCCTGATTTTGTTAACCAAGAAAAACCAGAACAGTGAACAAAAGATTTTTTATTAATTTAAGGTTATTTGAAAGTTTTGTTTTTCTTATACAGTTCAGCCAGTTCTAGCGAAAATGTAAACATTGAATATTTGCTCCTAAACAATTGAAACTGAAAAAAAAAAAACATGAAAAGAGATTTTTTGAAAATCAAACTGTCATGGAAACCACTTTACTGCAAGTTTTGATCCATACAGCCTTCATTGGATTACCTACTGGCGCAAATAAAGATGAGCCATGTGACCATATGCCGACTTTGTCAGAAATATGGTTTGGATTCAACTGTCTTTTATAAACTGGTGAGATTATATTACTATTTCAAAATTATAAAATAAAAACTAGCTGTGTTTGTGTATGTGTACATGTATTTAGGTGGATTTATGCATATGTACATGGAACATGTTAAATCTTATGTCTGCTTGGATCATTTCCAAATAGGATTTTAAAAACTGAAACAAATTACTGAATATAAATATAAGTCTGTTCTTGACTTCTTAAATTATATAGAAAGAATATGTATTTGGGTCTATTAATATACATAAAAATTATGCAATGGAATACATGTTTTGAAAAATTATAAAATGGTTTTTATCTATAAAATACTTCTATGTGATAGTTCAAAATTGCTTGCTACAAATTAAAATTACTAAGGGTTAAATTTCTAATTAAAACATATAATTTTGTATGTAAAGTGTGCCAAAAAAGTAAAATACATTTTAATAAGAAAAAAATTATTAGAAAAGCATAAAAATGTGTTCTTGATGGAGAAAAAAAGAATAATTTTGTCTAATTCAGAGTTAATTTAGAGATTTTATAAAATATGGATTTGGGAAGGAAATAGAAATAAGATAGAAAAGAATCAATAAGTAGGAAAGAGATGTAAATAAAGTTATAGATACAAAGATGTATTGGTAAGGAAGGTTAAAAAGAAAAGAGAATAATTTCTTATAAGAAAAAATCTCATGTGGCAAATTTTCATCCAAACATAAAATGACCATTTAAGAAAGAGAAAGTATAGAACAAAACAAAAAGTCCAGTTATATAATAAAAGGTCTGAGTAAGTCATGGTAAGGTTTATGAAGGGGGCATTTATCAAAAAAATTTTATTTGTGATCAAGTTGGCTATAATTAGAAGAGAATTATTCATGTTTTTCTAACGATTGAGCTTTAACATTAAAAAACACACTAAAAATTTGTCTGCTATGTTAGAGTAACAAAGTTTTCTTAAAGTATTGATTTGCTTTTAGTAAAACTGCATTGCTTTTAGCATAATAAATTGCAAGAGGTTTTGACTTTTAATTCTGATATCTGTTTCTTTAACAGCCATCTTCTAAATTATAAACAGTTTCTATTTCTGTCATATTTCTTCCTGAGATCTATTTAATTTCCCTAGTTTCAGGTTGAAAATACATCTTTTTCATTTATAATAGTAATTTCATTTCTTGATTTAAAATTTTTTGTTTGAAGCTTCTCAGATTTATATCTCAGAAGTTCATTTTTGGTATACCTTGCTTTACATGATTTGCAGGTCACAAATCATTGCCTTTTGTTCTTTCTCCCCTTGAAAATGTATATCTTTCTGCTTGACTGTGGTGATAACTCTCTCCTTCAAACTTTTTTTTAACTCCTTTAACTTATTTTCCTCCAGTTCTAACTCTTCTGTTGCAGCCTGATGCTAAAATGTTTATCTTGAAGGTCTAGAGAAGCAATGTTTTCCTCCAGTATCACTTGATTCTGTATTTTTGCCTTTTCTTGATTTGACTGAATTATTCAATGTAGCTTGAACAGTTTTGTTTTTAAGAGTCATGCATTCCCCTGCTCAAGGTTCTAGTTTTCTTATTTACATTCCTGCATAATACAATGTATACTTATAACCCTGCACACACTCTTCTTATATATGATTAAATTCAAGTGACTTTTTCATCTGGTTTGGAAATCTAAACAGGCTTCCCTTAAGAAGAATCAATGACACTACCAGAGTTTTTTCTTCACCTTTTTAATAACTGGCCTAAAAAACAAAGATTTTATGTTTTATCGAGATAATTTCCTTTATTAGGTCTTCATTTACTTAAAAATACTGAGCTTTACAAGGGTTAAGGTTTTTCATTTAGTAGAGGATTATTTTCCCCATTTTACAGATGAGGAAACTGAGGCACAGAGAGGTTACACAGTCAGCTAGTAGTCAGTATTAATCAGGGTTCTCCAGAGAAGCAACAGAACTGATAGGATAGTCATTCATTCATTCATTCATTCATTTCTTTCTTTATGAATTATAAGGAATTGGCTTACACCCTTATGGAGACTGACAAGTCCCTATATCTGCCACCAGCAAGCTGGGGACTGAGAAGAGCTGGTGCTGTGATTATAGTCTGAACGCCGGCAGCCTTGACACTCAGGAAGAGCCAATGCTTCATTGTGAGTGCGAAGGCGGGAAAGAACCAGTGTCCCAGTGGGAAGGCTTTCAGGCTGGGAGGGTCAGCCTTTCTGTTCTATTTGGGCCTTTAACGGATCGGATGGGGCCTGCCCACATTAGGGAGGGTGATCTGCTTTGCTCAGCCTATTCCAATGCTAATCTCATCAGAAACACCTTCACAGACACATCCAGAATAATACTGGACCAAATATCTGGGCACCCTATGAGCCAGTCAAGCTGCAAGCTCCATCACAGTGGTGGAGCCTGAATTCAAACTTGGGCCATCTCCACCCATCCTGGGCTCCCACTGGAGTCCAAGGTTGAAAATTGTTTGAGATAGTGGATAACAGGATGAAACATTGTGGAATGGTTTAAGTGATGCTCCAAAGAAAGCACAAGCTGGGAAATACTAGCACTGATGGCATTATTAACAATAATTATGGCTTTTAGAGATGCAGCCGGGATAAAGGTTTGAAAGTGGGAGGTACTGGAAATCTCTAGCGGGTTTACAAAACAATCGAAACAAGAGTGCTGAAAGATCTACTAGTTAAGGTATAGGCTAAGGTGCTGCAACAAAGGGACCAGAAAGTACAGAGGCTTAAATAGAACAGAAGTTATTTCCTTCCTGTATTCAGAGGTGGACAGGGTGGCTTTGCCAGCCCCAATCCGTGGCTTCCAGCTCTGAGTCGACTCTTCTAGTTGTTACCGTCTCCCAGCCAGTGGGAAGAGGGAGAGCACAGAGCAGTGCATGCCTGTCCTTTTAGGGTCTTCACCGGAGCTGTCCAACATAGTAGCCATCTGTGGCTTTTGGGCACTTGAAATGTGGCTAGTCAGACTGAAGAAGTGAATTTTGTATTTAACCTAATTGTAAATAGTTTAAATTGTAAAAAAATGTTACTCCATTCAGTTATTGTAAAACATTTTTTTAGGTATGCTTGAACAACTTGGATGTATCGAATATGCTTTTTCAATTATAAGTTTTATGAAATTGAAATACAGATCAACTATCTCTGATAAAAATGTTGCTTTTTAATTGAGATATGCTATAAGTGTAAAATACTCACAGGATTTTGAATACAGAAGATGGAAGAAAAGAATGTAAGATATCTCATTAATACATTTTTATAGTGGTTACAGGTTGAAATAACATTTTTGATATATTTGATTAAATAAAATATATTATCAAAAAGGGTTAAGGTTTTTACATTTATGTAACCTTCTGCATTACTTTTAAAGTCTTTTGATTATCACTCTGGTTAAATGAATGATGACTATTTTACAGTGACCTGTCAATCTGTTTTGATCAAGTATTTTGACAACTTTGTCAGGCTTCCCTAGAATCAAAATTCTAAATTGAGTCTTTTTGACCTAGAATTAATCTTGAGATTTTCCAGTTGGACCCCCAGAAAGCATCAAAATATGTATCTCTCGTCTTGTAGAGATATTAAAGGATTAGCCTTATTTGGTAAATTGCATGTGAAGCACTGTCAAATGATAAGTAATAACAGATCTTTCAGTTACATTTATTGGTTGTTATTGATATAAATGATTCAAAAATTATAAAAATTTTATAAAAGTGTAATACATTGTAAGTCATAATTTTGGTTGTTATAGTATTTTTAAAGTTATATTTATATGGATGTTATTAATGTATTATAAAGATTACATGAAATTTATAAAAGTCAGATGGTCCTGATGTGACCCTATCAGTCATGATTATGGTTTTATCTTAAAATTCTGCATGTAATAAAAATAACTAAATTGCTTTGTCAATTGGGATTTTTCATTGGATTTTTAATCATAATTATTCTAAGTTTTTGCCATACAGTTGTTGTTTTGAATTCTCTAAAATCATTTGCAATCAGCTATAATCTAAAATTGATTTTCATGAAAAAGACTCTAGAAAGTACTCTTGAACATAAATTACTGATCAATGCACTAAATAAAAATTTCCTGAAATCTAATAAAAAAACTGATATGTTCATAGAACTGCTAATCAAGATCAAGCAAAACGAAAAAATTGACATGCAGTTAATAACTGATGACGACTATGCTTTTATTATTTTTATTTAAAACTGTTGGTTCTTTACTTAAATGCTTTGCTTTTGATTCACAGAAACTTTTGCTCATAAGCTATCTATAGTTTACCAAAATTAGACAAAGTATACTTTTGTGAACAAAGATGAAAACATTTGCTTTTTCTCCCTGCTTCTTTCCTCCAAAATTTAGAAACTATTCATAAGTATTCTTATTTTTATGACAATATGATTATTTACATAAGTTGACAAAAAGTATGTTCTCTCTTTATAATCAGAATGCAATTGGAAGCATTGGTTACACTACCAAGGATTTGACTGCATGTGTATAAAATGTCTGGCTTCAAGAGTCCTTAGCCTTAGAATGAGTACATAAAAATTGTCACTTTCTGAGAGGCCTAAGTACCTCAAGACTAAGTAAAATCTAAAGATGCCTTTGTTTGGCTTCCTAACCTCAAGAAGCTTTTAAATATGACATTTCTATATGTAAAGAAAAAAGTATACTTCTAAAGAAAAACTATAATACACCTCTTATTAGATTGTAGCCTTGTGCATTGTTTTCAATTTCTAGTTATCTACCTGTAGACTGGACAAGATCTCTCTCTCTCCTAATTTCCTACAATATTTGGCTACAACTCTCCAACTAAAAGCAAAAACTGCATTTTTTATAAACCTCTCTGAGTTGAAACTGGATAAATTTTAAGGAAGAAGCCAGTGCTTGATGTATGTGCACACAAAAGTTCACCAAGTGATCCAACGTCATTACCAGAGACATTAAAACGACAAATCAGGAAGAGAAAGTGACATTTTTATGCTATAGGCAGCTTTTCTCAGGACATCAAAATAACACTTCATATAATAATGACATTCTTACCCCTCTTAATGCCCACCTTTTTCCCTTGAGGAGATACTGGTGTAATTGAAATTTCACAATCAATACTTCTACTGGTAAATTAACAAAACCTAACCTAAGAAATTTTTCAGCATCCATTGGTTAAACAAGAAAACATCTGTGAAGTTTTAGTTGATTGACACTTTTCAATGGCTTTAAGTGTTCTGTCTTTACAAATGCTCTGTTGTGAGTTAACTACAACTTTTAAAATATCTCTCTTGTTAAAATATGTCAGATATAAGAATCTCGTCACTCTAATTTTGTTTTGAGCTGCCTACAACTTCATGACTACATTTTTTTGACCGTCCTTCTTCGATGACTTTCTGTTGTAGATATTTATCCTCCTCACCCCACCCATTTAAATTAGAGTGCTCTTGTCATGTAGTTGTCATGTTACTTGTATGTCTGTGAATATTTAAGTATAGAAAGGTAGGAATAATCTTTCTTTCTTTCTCCCTCCACTTAAATGTTCTGAGAAACATTTTGAAGTCATAATTTTCAACTCTTTTTATTGCTTCCTTCAACATTGACAAAGGGTCAAATCCCCAAATTCATAATGTCCTAGAACTTTGGATTTTAATTTGCACTGCATCAGCTTTATTCTATCATCACTTTTTTGTTATTTTATACTGTGATCCAATATCAAAATGAAAATCATTTCTTCATCTATTCTAGTTAGAACCAGATCTTTACTCTATCAGAGATTAACTGGCAACCAAGATTGCAGCATTCTCAAAGAACATTATAGGGATAGATTGCCATAACTTTTCTTTTATTTTCTTTTTCACAAACACATTGTCACAGCTTTTCTCCCTAGTAAATGATGGGCCAAGGTTTCATGATTTTCAGGACAAAAGCCCATAGTCATCCATATATAAACTCATTTAGTCCAGGGACTTTCAACCTCCGTATTATTGATATTTCAGGCTAAATAATTTTGTTTTGAAGGTCTGTTCTGTGAATAGTAGGCTGTTTAGCAGTATCTCTGACCTCTACTCACTAGATTCTATTAGTACCCTGCAAGTCATTTTATGAGACTGTGGAATATTTCTAGACTTTGCCAAATGTCTCTTGAAGAGTGAAATCATCCCTTGTTAAGAACCATTGTTTTTTGTCCTTTCTAAAAGGATAAGTCTACTCATCCCTAAGGTATAGATATTATACATAAACTACAAATGAAACTTAAAAGAGTATTAATGTCTAGTAATATTATTCGAGCTAAATTGTAAATCCCTATAATCACTAGTAAATATTTATGGAACACCAACTATATGAAAATTATATCCTCCCTTTGGTACTATTAAAATTCAATATTAGACTTGCCTTTCCATTCTTGGGATACCTCACTTGGTAGAATGCATTCCAGCTCTATCCAGGAGTATACAAGAGGTGCTATATCACCATTGTTTCTTAGGACTTGCATAATGTCTTAAGCAAACATGACATGATTTCAGGGGTTTGGAAAGTTAATTTTGAACCACAAAATATTTACCACACTTACCATAATTCTTCAATGTTATTAAATTGCACAATATTCTAAAAATTACAGACTTACTTTGGTTTAAATTTTCTGTATTCCAAAATATATAGTCTCATGGTAATGCCAGATGTTTTGATTTATTCTTAACTTTACCTGGATATTTGTATTCTGATTTTTCATTTCACTACTGCTGTAGATGAGATATGCACCAAGTAACAGACATTTTGATAGAGTTGAAAGAAGCTGGGAAGCCTAAATTTTACTCCCATAAATTCTTTGAAGGAGAGAAGGTTTGTGTTGACAGTGTCAAACTTTACCTGAATTCCGTGCTCCTGGAAAACAGAGAAGGTTAAGAAATCCTCCCAACAATTTGTGTTCAGAGAAATTGTGAAAGACCACCCCACCCACATATATTCCATGATAAGACCCACCTTTACCCTCCCTCAATCACTTCCTTGTTTTATAAGCCCCTAGTGATCTTTTGTTTTTAGATGTTTTTCATCAATGAAAGTTCACACTATTGAAATAGCAAAAATAAAGTCATACTCTTGATTGACTCATGCATTTTGTCTTTCATAGCATTTTTTTTTAAATTCATTTTTTGTTTGTTTGCATGGTTTTTGTTTTTGTTTTCATTTATTTGTCTTTAGGAAGAGGAGAGTAGAGAAGTCAAGTAATCTCAGGAGATCGTGGCACAACTTCACGAACTGAGCTTGAGCCACAAGCAGTCTCTCATCACTTAACAAGATTCTCAGATTATTCATAAACATATTCAAATTTCAGTAGCACCACCTAAAACTTCTCCTACACATTCCTTCTGGTAGGATAAGCTGCTGTACCTTCTTGTGTCTTTCTTTGACTTTACTTATATCTAGTGAATTTCTTCTGTTATTAATTTTACAGTGAGCAACCACAAAAGTGTTATCATTTCACTAACATAGGTTCTTTCTTCCATACTAGCTTTTGCATATGTTTTTCAGTCTGCAATGACCTCTCCTTCTGTGAAAATCCTACTCATTTATTATAATCTATAATTATACATGCCTGTCTTCTCTAGATCATATACATCCTGGAAGCTGAGACTTTTTTTGTTTATTCACCTTATCACTAGTACTTAGGAAAATCACTAGAACATAATATGTGCTCAGTATATGTTTAGTTAATTACATGAATTGAATAAGGAAGATACAAGAAAAGGAGACATTTATTTTTTCCAAAAATAATTATGAAAGACTTATTTCATAAACTAAACCCTATTTCATGGGATAGAATTCAGAAGTAAGCAGTATATACAAAATTCTTGTCCACAATTAGTGATTTCAGATCATGGTATATACTTTTAAGTAATATCAACTATGAAGTTGATAAAGTTGATATTTAGGAAGTATCTGGTTTACATAGTAGAAGGCCCCTCACAGGACAGGTTACATAAGCTGACACCAGAAAAGTAAAGGGCCTGACATATACACGTGGATGAGCCACTGACCGTGAATTCTAAGTAGAGGGAGGAAGAAGGTCAAAGACCCAGAGACGTGAAAAGCTTTGGTGTGTTCGGCTTACAGGAAGAAGGCTAATGTGGCTCAATCATACAAGCAATGGGAGAAGTAATGTGAATGGAGAGGGAGATTTAAATTTTAAAACATCACTGTCATTGTTGTGAGGAGGAAGAAAAATAAGTAGCAAGAGTAGAGATGGAAAAAATATATAAGACAGAAGACAACAAAGATGAACTTTACCTAATTTGAAATTTTGCCTGAATCAGTAGTGCTAAAAGGATAAATTGATATTCCAAAAAAAGACACAATTCACTGGTAGTAGCATGGAAAGTTACAAGAAAATGTCACACTTTAAGTGTTTCCAGAAAAAGTATCTTTCCCAGAAACTAAGATAGTCGCTTTGACCAATGCTTCTCATACTTTAATATGTATAGGAATCATATTAGGAATATAGGAATCATATAGGAATCATAATGAGGAATCATCACCTCATTAAAATGTGGATTCTAATTCAGTAGGTCACACGTAGGGCCTCAGATTCTGCATTTTTAACAAACTCCCAGGTGATGGCAATGCTTCTGGTCTGCAGAACACACTTTGAGTAGCAAGATTTTAGACAATGACCTAAGCAAGGTATAGCTATGATAAGAAAAGAAGTAGAAAAACAAAATTGGAGGTTACCATGTCTGGATTCAAGAATTCTCTACTGCAACATTAAAAGGTCAGGCACAAAGGCACAGACACACTAGATTCTGATTAATGTAGGATTCTGATTAATGTAGTTACTGGTCAATTTTTTAATGATCATATTGCCACAGAATTGTTTCCTACAACTGTTATGATACTTTAAGTCTGAAAGTTTTCAAGGAAACAAGGAGTTTCAAGACCACTTTGAAGACCTACTTGTAGCTCAGATTTCTGTTGATCTTTATAACCTTGTTTGGTGAAATCACGTATAAAAGGTTACTACTGGTATTTCTTTCCTGACCTCTTAGTCAAAAACACATCAATTCTGTTCTCTCTTAGGTTGCACTGGAGTTCCTCAACTCTTGACAAAATTTCTCCTTTTTTTAAAAAAATATTTGTGTATTATTTGAGCTTATTAGAACACTGGTAGAGCTGGGAAAATACTCTGGAGTGAGAGGAGATAAACACCCTCATTTTACGAAAATGCCTTTTTCTTTATGTTTACTTCACATGTTTTTGAATGAGAGAAGTAATAAAATAAACCTCATCAGGAACGAAAGATTTATGTTCTGACTTTAAAATTTAGCTTAGTCATTTGGACCTACCTCA
>CAUYSK010074552.1:0-22828 GCA_963575035.1 Avahi laniger | reverse complement strand
CCCACCGCTCGGCAGTCTGTGCTACCGCTTCGCTCCGACTTCTGGCACTTCCCTGCCTGCGTGGGAGTGGGGTTTGGTGAAGGAAGAGTCGTCTTCCTGTGAGTCAGATCTCTCTGCCCGGGCCAGCCCGCCGCGGGCGCGGCTGGCCCGCGCTGCACTTCCTTTAGTCCCACTCCCTCCGGGTGTTTCTACAGTTCTCCTTACTTTATCAGCCGGGCTGCTTGTCCCTCGCTGCTTCTTTGCAGCTTCGCAAAGCCGATCCTGTGGGAGAGCGCCTCACTCGCGTGTGGGTGTCCTTGTTCTTCACCTCCCACTGTGGGAGCAGAGAGCCAGGAGGTCTCCCCTAATCCGCCATTTTTCTCTCCCTCCATATTTGCTATCTTTTAATCTATTACAGTGTCATTATCATTATTGAGGCTTAAATGGACTCCCCTTGGCCAGTGGGAGCGTCTTCAAATTTTCTCCAGTGTCTTTTTTTTTTTTTTTGAGACAAAGTCTCACTCTGTTGCCCAAAGTGAGCTCAAGCTATCTTCCTGCCTCAGACTCCTGAGAAGGTGGGACTACAGGGACGTGCCATGACGTCTAGCTAATTTTTCTATTTTTTTGTAGAAATAGGGTCAAACATTTCTGAAGGATTCTTGATTTCTTTTAGTAGGAAAATGGGTATTAGGGGTGCTCATTGTAACTGGTTTAGTTTTTGTTTCTATGCTTTTAATGGGCAGAGATAGGGAAAGATATGTGTGCTTGTGTGTGTGTGTATAAAAGCATATATTTAAAATGAAATATAGTGTCAGTTAATACTACCACCACCAATTCAGTTTAGGATTATAGAATTTTACATAACTTCATTGATCTTATGTCTGTATGCCTTTTCTCCCTTACAGAAAATATAATTTCTCAGTGTCACCAGATAATTACTCATGTGCTTCACTGAACAATGCACAAGCAACAGCCTAAGAATAACAATACGAACACTACTATGAACATTATGATTCAAACATAAAATATGATATTAAAATGTTTTGCCATTCTTTTTGTCCTTAGGATATATTCCACTAGGGATGAATTTTGAGTCAAATTACTGTGTTTTAAAATAATTGGAATAATTCTGCTCTGTGTGGTTATACCACTCACTGAATACAGAGTTAGGTTCATGTAGTTCATTTTGCTTTTGATTTTAAAGGATTACTTTTCTAAAATTTAATTTTGTTTTATACTTACGTAAAATATTTACATGGATTCAAAATTAAATCTATGAAGCTAGGTATATTTAAAGAAGCCTAGCTCTGATCTATAGTACTTTTAATATAAGCAAATATGTTTCTACATTTGTAAATCCTTTTTTGTGGATAATTGGCAGCAGACTATCCACTTTTTCTACCCTGTCTTTTGTACTTAATCTATCCTTGAGATTCCTCCATAATAGTATATAGACTTATTCATCCTTCCTTCTTATATCTGAAATCATTTCTTGTCAGTATCACTATGCCTTTCTCTAGCAATCTACTAACTTCAAGAGTTTAGTCTTTGTGCTTTGAAGAATAGATCTCCTACTTTACAAGGATTGTGTGTTAACTAAGATTAAACAGGTTCTGAATAAGGACCCAAGAACTCTGTATTAAGGATGGGTCTGGTTTTTCTGGCAGGTATCCTGACTGCTGAGCCTTGTTGCCCAATAAAAATTTGTTAAATCAAACTGCTTCAAGACGTTTTAGACATCTTCACAACGATCAGAACAGTCACTGCAACAATAGGAACCACTATTAATAATATTCACACCAGATATATCCATGACATGTTGTCCTTTTGGCAGAGACAGTAGTGTCTGAAAATCATTATTTTGCCATTAGAATTTCTCCTAGGAAACCTGTAATTTCTGAGGATCATGCAGGCTTAAGAATAAAAAAAACATCATTTGGTAGGATTCATCTTAATGAAGTGTTGTTCTTTAAGTCAGGAAGGGCTCATCACTTCTCTTTCATAGCACTACTTTATTTATTAATTGATTCATCCATTCAGGTGTTCATTAAAATAACAGTTTTTGAGCATCTACTACATCCAGACACCATGCTGGAAATTAAAACTGAGGGTATTTCCCGTCTTCCTCTGAGCCCATTGGCATCTTTTCTTATCTTCCTGGAGTATTCCTATACAACCTGTCCCAGAGTGTCAAATTCTCCTTTCACAGAGGCGTGTTTAAACCCAGGCAAGTGGTAAGGACTGGGTCAGTCTTTGCAATCACTTGTTCGGGTGTAAGGGGAACAGTGGGTTCTTCCAACCGTGTGACCTCAGTTCATCCCGCTGAAAGTATCTGTTTATTTTTGATAGTTAAATCTGAAATGGACTCAGGTCAAATAAATTTGGGTCTTCATAAAGTACTTAGACATTTTTAAACTGAAAGCTTTTATTGGTTAAGCATTAGTAATATAGTTGTTGTCACATGGAAATAATTGGCCCCTTTTCTAAATATAAACTCTTCTCTGTTCTCTCACAGCTGACAGGCTGTTCAGTTCTGGGACACAGTTTGCCTTCTCCTCTGCAGAACTTGCTTTTTTTTTCAACAAAATATGAATAGGTTAGGCATAGTACTGCTGTGCAATGCTGTAGTCTTCTGCTTAAAACAATTCGCTTTTAAAGGCTGCTACAAATTGCTCTACATACAACTTCAGGCTGCGTTACTAAACTACCTCTTGGGGTTACTTTGCACAAAGGAGATGATATAAAGAGAGACTTCTGAAGGAGCAGACCAGCAGGCGGCAAAGCACACTCATGAGGTGAAAGATAAGACATCTCAAAAATGGTACTCTCATGCATGCACCTACATACACATTCGCACACTCACATGCATGCATATATTTGTACTTAACAAACATACACTGACACATACTTGTATACAACACTCACACAAACTCATACATGCACACATTTGTATGCTCATATACACACTCACATACCTATGAATACATGCATACACAGATATATACACTCTCATACCTCCACCCACTTACATTCACACTCTCACACACTCATGCACACTTATGCATAAACTATCATAAAGCACACACTCAAATGCATGCACACCTTGCACAGATAAATGCATACACTTACACCTTTCTTCATCATCATGGGAGTTTGAAATGGTCATGTAAGATGGAAGCTATTGTATTCTCCCAATGCTACCCTCTCTACTGTGTTCAGAAACCAGGTATCTATCTGGATGGAAAGCCATTAATTTTGTACTGGGTGTCTGTGGTTCAAACCCAAGGGACGGGTTTTTTCAGTAAACTTTAGCCCCAGAACCAATGTCTAAGAATTAAGGAGGAAAATATTATAATCTCTGCTCCCCAGCTGGGAGAGATAAGGCAGAAAGAAGGTCTGAGATATGTCGAAAACTTTCCATGGAGGCCATATGTAGCTGAGCACAGCCCAGAAGTTTCCAGCTCCCCTGAATCCTTGTCCATTCAGGCTTTGAGCTGAGGTGACTTGCTTGACACTCCCAGGAAAAGATGATTGTTTTTAGTTTCTAAACACTCTGTACTGTTAATGAATCCTTTAATCAAACTCATTAGTTGTGTTTTTCATTATCTAAAATGACCCCTGGAATAAAGCCCCTCTTCATCTTTTGGAGGAAGTAACAGTATATTTTGCATCTCATTTATCAAACTTGTATGAAGTAGCAATTATGTGCATGCTTCATGAGCCAGGAGTACTCTGAAATTGCTTGGAATGTAATTTTTCTGAGCACTATTTCATTGCTACCTGTCCAAGTGACAGAAAACAATGCTGATTATACAAGCGAGACTCTTTCTTCCTTCAGAGAGGAAATTAAAGGATTGCTTGCTTAATGCAGGTCCTTTCCTTGGAAGGCCAAATTTACACCGAAGATGATTTTTCTATGGAAAAAGAGGCCTGAAGTTTAAACCCTCACACCCAGCAAACCCTGTGTCAGGTCACACCAGGTAGCCATGAGCTGTGGCCAAATTAGGCCTGCCTGGACCCCTGACAATCCCCTACTCAGAGCCTCTCACTCAGCCTCTCCTCATGGGCTTTGAGGGAGCTGGAGACAGGAGGTTTCTTTTTATCAAGTATTCTTTTGTGACTTCTGGTTTCCATCTGGCATGTAAGAAGCTTGGAAGCTCCATCCTAAAAATAAGTAAAAAGCTTAATAAACTGAAAAATTATGTCTATTTATGTCCTACACTCACTTTTTAATAGGATTATTTTTTCCCTTCAGTTGTCTGAGTTTCTTGTATATTCTGGATATGCAAAGGTGAATTCT
Organism: Avahi laniger; assembly: GCA_963575035.1. Taxonomy (NCBI): domain Eukaryota; kingdom Metazoa; phylum Chordata; class Mammalia; order Primates; family Indriidae; genus Avahi; species Avahi laniger. The sequence continues at coordinate 18,549 of CAUYSK010074552.1, read as the reverse complement.
GGATACTGTCAGATGAATAGTTTACAAATACTTTCTTTTATCCAACAGGTTATACTTTCACTCTGTTGATTATTTCTTTTGCTGTGCAAAAGCCTTGCAGTTTAATTAAATCCCATTTGTCTATTTTTGTTTTTGTTGCTTGTGCTTTTGAGGTCTTAGTCATAAATTCCTTTCCTAGACCAACGTCCAGAAAAGTTTTCTCTAGGTATTCTTCTAGTATTTTTTCTTTTCTTTTTTCTTTCTTTCTGCTTTTTTTTTTTTTTATAGATTTAGGAGGTACAAGTGCAGTTTTGTTACATGGATATAATGCACAGTGGTGAAGTCTGGGCTTTTAGTGTAGCCAACACCCAAATAATGTACATTGTACACATTAAGTAATTTCTCATCCCTTACTGGCCCCCTGCCACCCTCCCACTCTTTGGAGTCTCCAGTGTCTAATATTCCACTCTCTATATCCATGTGTACACATTATTTAGTTCTCACTTATGTGTGAGAATATGTGGTATTTGACTTTCTATTTCTGAGTTATTTCACTTAAGATAATGTCCCTCCAGATCTGTCCACATATGAAAAAGACCTGATTTCATTCTTTTCTACGGCTACGAGTATTAAAGATCCAGGTCTTAAATACTTAATTCATCTTGAGTTGATTTTTGTATATGGCCAGAGATAGGGGATCAGTTTTATTCTTCTGTTTATGGCTATACCAATTTTCCTAGCACCATATATTGAAGAGTGTGTCCTTTCACCAATGTATGTTCTTGTCAACTTTGTTGAAGATCAATTCGCTGTAAATATGTGGCTTTATTTCTGGGTTCTCTATTCTGTTCCATTGATCTATGCATCTATTTTTATATTAATACAATACTATGCTTTTTTGGTTATTATAGTCTTATACTATAATTTGAAGTCAGGTAATATGATTTCTCCAGCTTTGTTCTTTTTGCTCAGGATTTCTTTGGCTATTTGGGCTATTTTTTACTTCCATGGGAATTTTAGGTTTGTTTTTTCTAATTTCATGAAAAATGACATTGGTATTTTGTTAAGGATTGCATTGAGTCTGTAGATTGCTTTGGGCAATATGATCATTTTAACAATATTAATTCTTCCAGTCCATGAGCATGAGATGTTTTTCCATTTGTGTCATCTTCGATTTCTATCATCAGTGTTTTGTAGCTTTCCTTATAGAGGTCTTTCACCTCTTTGAATAAATTTACTTCTGTGTATGATATTTTAATTTTTTGTAGTTGTTATAAATGGGATTGTCTTCTTATTTTCTTCCTCAGCTAGAACTTTACTGGGGTGTAGAAATGCTACTAACTTTTGTACATTGATTTTGTGTACTACAATTTTATTAAATTCATTTATCAAATCTGAGAGTTTTTTGGAGAAGTCTTTAGAGTTTTATGAATATAAGATCATAACATCAGAAAACTGGGATAATTTGACCTGCTCTTTTCCAATTTGGATGCCTTTTATTTCTTTCTCTTGCCTGATTGCTTTCGCTAGGACTTCCAGTACTATGTTGCATAGGAGTAGTGAAAATGGGTATCCTTGTCTTGTTCCAATTCTTAGAGGAAATGCTTTCAATTTTTCCCCATTCAGTATTATGTTAGCTGTAGGTTGGTCACATATGGCCTTTATTATTCTGAGGTATGTTCTTCTATGCCTATTTTGTTGAGAGTTTTTACCGTGAAGGGATGCTGAATTCTATGAAATGCTTCTTTTGCATCTATTAAGATGATCATATGGTTTTTGTACTTGATCTGTTTATGTGATGTATCACATTTATTGATTTGCATATGTTAAATCTTTGTTGCATCCCTGGCATACAATCCACTTGATCATGATGTTTTATCTTTTTCATGTGCTGTTGGATTTGGTTTGCTAGTATTTTGTTGAGGATATTTTCATCTATGTTCATTATTGGTCTATAGTTTTATTTTTCTGTTATTGTGACCTTGTCTGCTTTTGATATCAGGATGATATTGACCTTGTTTAATGAGTTAGGGAGAATTCCCTCCTCCTTGATGTTTTGGAATGTTTTAGAGGACTGATATTATTTATTCTTTGTATATTTCATAGAATTTGGCTGTGATTCCATCTGGCCATTGGCCTTTCTTGGTTGGGATATTTTTTTTTTTAAATTACAAATTCAATCTCACTATTCATTATTGGTCTGTTAAGATTTTCTATTTCCGCCTCATTCAATCTTGGTAGGTTGTATGTTTCCAGGAATTCATTCATTTACTCTAGATTTTCTAATTTGTGAGCATGTAGTTGTTTACAGTAGTTTCTAATGATCTTTTGCATTTCTGTGGTATCAGTTGTAAAGTCTCCTTTTTGGTTTCTGATTTTATTTATTTGCATCTTCTCTCTTCTTTGTTAGTCTAGCTAGTGGTTTATCAATTTTGTTTATCTTTTTGAATAACCAACTTTTCATTCTGTTCATCCTTTGTATTGTATTTTTAGTCTCAATTTCATTTAGTTCAGCTTTAATCTTTGTTATTTTTTTTCTTCTGATAATGTTGACTTTGGTTTGTTCTTGCTTTTCTAGTTCCTTTTATTGTTTGTTTTAACAACAAAGAATAAGCAGAGAAATTATTCTTCTAGTTTCTTGAGGTTAATAGATTGTTAATTTGTGATCTTTCTACTTTATGACATAGACATTTATTGCCATAGACTTACCTGTTAGCACTGCTTTTGCTATATACCACAGGTTGTGGTTTGCTGTGTTTCCATTTTCATTTGTTTCAAAAAACCTTGTTATTTCTGTCTTAATTTCTTCATTGCCCCAGTGATCTTTCAGGACCATGTTGTTTAATTTCCATGTATTTATTTGGATAGTTTCCAAAGTTCTTCTTGGTATTGATTTCTAGTTTTACTCCACTGTAATCTAAGAAGATATTTGATATTATTTTGATTTTTAAAAATTTATTGAGACTTGTTTTATGGCCCAAATGTGGTCTATTTTGGGGAATGTTCTATGTGCTGATGAAAAGAATGTACATTCTACCATTATTGGGTAGAATATCCTGTAAATGCCTGTTAGATACATTTGGTCTAAAGTCCACTTCAAGTCCAATGTTTCTTTGTTGATTTTCTGTCTTGAAGATCTGTCTAGTGCTGTGAGTGGGGTGTTGAAGTTTCCGACTATTATTGTATTGCAGTCTATCTCTCTCTTTAGGTGTAGTAATATTTGTTTTATGAATCTGGGTGCTCCAGTGTTGGGTGCATACATATTTAGAATTGTTACATCCTGTTGCTTAATTGATCCCTTTATTATTATATAATGACCTTCTTTGTCTTTTTCTTACTATAATGACTTAAAGTCTATTTTATCTGATATAAGTATAAATACTCCTGTTCACTTTTGGTTTCTGTTACTGTGGAATATCCTTTCCACTCCTTTACTATCAATCTATATATGTCTTTACAGGTAAAGTGAGTTTCTTATCAGGAACATATACTTGGATTATACTTTTTTATCCATTCAGACAATCTACATTTTTAAGTGGAACATTTAATCTGTTTATGTTCAAAGTTATTACTGATATATGAGGTTTCATTCTTGTCATGTCTTTAATTGTTTTATGGTTGTCCTAATTTTTAGTGTTTCCTATTGCCTTTCTGTTGAACTCCCATGGTCTCTCTCAGATAATATATTCAAAGTATGATCATCTACACACATTCAAGTGGATGAGGTGAGCATGAAATGCTTCTAGTCAGCCATCTTGGAGAGAAAAAAAAAACCCAATCTAGAATTCTGTATTCTCTGAAATTATCATTCAAAAGTGAAGGAGAAATAAAAACTTCCTTAAACAAAAACTGAGGGAATTTCCTTACTTGTTATTGGCCTGTTCAGAGTTTCTATTTCTTTATAATTCAGTTGTGATACGTTGTATATTTTTAGGAATTCATCCGTTACTTCTAGGTTATCCAACTTTTTTGGTATATTATTTTTCATAGCAGTCTTCATGATCCTATTTATTTCTGTGGCACCAGTTGTAATGTCTCCTCTTACATTTATGATTGTATTTATTTGTGTCTTTTCTCTTTTTCCTTGGTGTAGCTAAAGGTTTGTCAATTTTATTTATCCTTTCAAAAATGTAAGTCTTAGTTTTGTTGATTTTTTTCTATTGTTTCTCTCTTCTCTATTTCATCTATTTCTTTTTTTTTAAAAAAAATAAACTTCAGAAGACAAATAACTTTATTGCAATAAGTTAATTCAGTAGGTATACCCGAGAAAGCGTGTATTATTTGGTTAGGGCAATAAGAGCTTCTACCATGTTGCCCATATGTTCCCACAAGCTCTGTTCTGCTGCTGCTTGAGAGCTCTCCATCTCTGTCATTATCAGCTCCATGTCTTCCTTCTCAATGTGATTTTTGCCAGTTCCTTCTCCTGCTCCTGTTTGGCTTTCTGCTCCCCTGGCACCATCTGTCTCCAATGACAGACATGTCCTGAAGTCTGCTTAAGCCCGATCTCCATCAACCTCCTCTTAAGCAAGGGGTGGGCTCCAGTGACTGCTGTTTCCCTTGGTTTTACCCTCTACCCTTTTGCCTCCTCCTGCCATTGGAATTGGGATTGGGACCCCAATTTGGAACTCTTGCTTCCAGCTACAGCCTCCTCTATTTCATTTATTTCTGTTCTAATCATTGTTATTTTTTTCCTTCGGCTAATTTTAGTTCTTCTTTAATTTCTTCTTTTTTATTTTCTAGTTCCTTAAGGTCCAGTTAGGTCGATCATTTGAGATTGTTCTTTTTTTTGTACAATCATTTATTTCTATACACTTCCCCCTTAATACTTCTTTTTCTTCATCCCACAAGTTTTGGTATGTTACATTTTCATTTTCACTTGTCACAAGATATTTTATGATTTACCTTTTGATTTCTTCTTTGACACATTGGTTGTTTAGTAGTATGTTGTTTAATTTCTACATATTTGTGAATTTTCCGATTTTCCTTCTGTTATTGATTTCTAGTTTTATTCCATTGTGGTAGGAGAAAATACTTAGTATTAATTAAATCTTCTTAAGTTATCCTGAAGAATGTACCTTGTGCACTTGAGAAGAATATGTATTCTTGCTTTTGGCAAAATTTTCTGTATACGTTTGTTAGGTCCATTTGGCCTATAGTGTTGTTCAAGTCTGCTGTTTCCTTACTGATTTTCTGTCTGGATGGTCTGTCCATTACTTAAACCACGGTATTGAAATTTCTTACTATTATTGTATTGCTGTCTATATCTCCCTTCAGTTCCATCACTGTTTGCTTTATGTATTTAGGTGGCTCTGATATTTGATGCATATATATTTATAATTACTATATCTGCATGATGAATTGATCCTCTTATCATTATATTATGTACTGCTTTGTCTCTTGTAACAGCTTTTGACTAAATATTTATTTTGTCTAATATGAATATAGCCATCCATGCTGTCTTTGGTTTATTATTTTCATGGAATATTTTTTCATCTTTTCACCCTCAGTTTATGTGCGTCCTCAAATCTAAAGTGAGTCTCTTGTAGACAGAATATAGTTGAGTCTTATTGTTTTAATCATTCCGTTATTCTCTTTTGATTGAGTTTAACTAATTTACATTTAAAGTAATTATTGATAGGGAAAACTCATTATTGCCATTTTGTTGTTTTCTATCTTGTACTTTTTTTCCTCTTGTTTTTTCTCTTGTTGTTTTCCTTTGTGTTTATTTTTGTTTTTTTTTTTTTGAACCCTTGATGTTTCCTCTTGGTATTCCTTTGTGTTTCATTGGTTTTTTTTTTTTTTGTAGTGACATTTTTCATTCCTATTTTTTCTTTTGTATATCTTCTATAGGTATTTTTTTTGTGTGTGTGGTTACTATAAGGCTTTCATGAACCATCCTATACTTATAACATTCTCATTTAGGCTGATAATAACTTCAATAAAATATAAAATCTCTAACTTTTACACCACCACATACTTTGTTATTTGTGTCACAATTTACATCTTTTTATATTGTGTACCCATTACCTTTCTTAGCACTTTTATCTTTTAGCTTTTATACTTTTATTTTAAAAAATTAAAAGTAATGTACATACCATCATTATAGTATCACAATATTTATCTATATATTTACTTTTACCAGTAACTTTTACACTTTCATATGTTTTAATGTTACTATTTAGTATCCTTTCTTTTCAGCTTGAAAAACACTTCTTAGCATTTATTGTAAGGCAGGTCTAGTGGTGATGAACTCCCTCAGCTTTTGTTTGGGCAAATATTTATCTTTCCTTTATTTTTAAGGACAATTTTTCTTGGTGTAATATTTTTGTTTTGCAGTTATTTCTTTCAGGACTTTGAATATGTCACCACCTCACTCCCTTCTAACCTGCAAAATTTCTGCTGAGAAATTTGCTGATAGTCTCATCATGCATAGCTCACCTGTACATGATGAGTTGCTTTTCACTTGCTGCTTTAAAAATTCTATCTGTGTGAATTCTGCCAGATATTTAAAGAAGAATTAACACCAATCTGTCTTAAACTATTCAAAAACATTGAAGACAAAGAAATACTTCCAAACTCTTTCTATGAGGCCAGCATTATACTGATACCAAAGCCAGACAAAGACACTATAGAAAAGAAAATCATGGGCTAATCTCTCTGATTAATATTGATGCAAAAATCCTTAATAAATTACTAGCAAACCAAATTCAACACCACATAAAAAATTATTCACAATGATCAGGTGGGATTTTTCCCTGGGATGTCAGGGTGGTTCAACATACATAAATCAATTAATGTGGCACATCACATTAACAGAATGAAGGATAAAAATCACACAATCATCTCAATAGATGCAGAGAAAGAAGTTGACAAAATTTAACACCCTTTCAAGATAAAAACTCTCAATAAACATGTATAGAAGGAATTTTACCTCAACATGATAAAGGCCATATATGACAAGCTCATAGCTAATATCATATTTAATGATGAAAAAGTGAAAGCTTCTCCTCTAAGATCAGAATCACGACAAGGAAACCTACTTTTACCACTTCTTTTTTGATTTCAACCTGTGATAGGTCCAATTTCTCCATATCCTCACCAACCTTTGGTATTTTTAACTCTGATAACGTCTATTCTGGAAGGTGTAGGAGGCAGAAACTTTGGTGATTTTTGATGTATAATATTAATAGTTAGGGTACATGTGATATTTTGATACCTGTGTACAATGGATAATGATTAAATCAGGGTAATTAGGATATCCATCCCTGAAACATTTATCTTTTCTTTGTGTTTGGAACATTACGATTCTCTTCTAGCTATTTTGAAATATACAATAAATTATTGTTAACTATAATTGCCACTTCTATTCAAAATAGTGCTGGAAGTCCTAGCTAGAACAATTAGGCAAGAAAATGAAGTGAGTAATCTAAGTTGGAAAGGAACAAGTAAAATTATCTATTTTTACATAAGATGATATGATCTTATATGTAGATGATATAATCTTATTTAAAGTCCCTAAAAATTTCACATACACACACACACACACACACACAAATTATGTTAGTCCTAATTAGTTAATTAAATAAGGTTGCAGGATATAAAATCAATGTATGAAAATCAGCTGCATTTCTATAAACAAGAAACTATCTGAAAAGTAAATTAAGATAACAATTCCATTTATAATAAAATCAAATATTTTATTCAAAAAGAATAAAATACTTAGGAATAAATTTAGTCAAAAAGATGAAAAACTTTTACAATGAAACCTATAAAACAGTGATGATAGAAGTTGAGGAAGACATAAATAAATGAAAAGATATTCTGTATTCATGTATTGAAAGACTTAAAATTGTGAAAATGTCCTTACTACACATAGCAATCTACAGATTAAATGACATCCCATAAAAATTACAATGCCTTTAAAAAAATAGAAGGAGAAAAAACAATCCAAAAATTCGTATGGAACCACAAAAGACCTCTTAATAGCCAAAGAAATCTTGACAAAAAAGAACAAAGCTAAAGGCTTCATACTTCCTGATTTAAAAATGTATTAGAAAACAACAATAATTAAAACATCATAATACCAGCACAAAGACAGACATATAGATCAATGGAACAGAATAGAGAACTCAGTAATAAACCTACACTTAGATGTTCAAATGATCTTCAACCTGGGTGCCAAGTTTACACAATGGGGAAAAATAATCTCTTTGACAATGGGGTTAGAACATGCAAAAGTAAAAAATTGTGCCCTTACTTTACACCTACACAAAGTCAATTAAGAATAGATTAAAGACTTAAACTGAAGACTCAAAACTATAAAACTCCTAGAAGAAAACAAAGAAGAGAACTTTTTGACTTCAATCTTAGCAATGGTTTCTTGGATATGACACTAAGAGCACAGCCAGCAAAACAAAAATAGACAATTGTGATTACATTAAACTAAAATGCTTCTTCACAACAAAGGAAAAGGCAACCTACACAATGGGAGAAAATATTTGCAAACCACATATCTGATAAGGGGTTAATATCCAAAATATATAAGAAACTTCCCCAACTCAATTCCAAAAAACCCCAAATGACCCTATTAGAAATAGACAAAAGACTCGAACAAACATTTCCCCAAAGAAGGAATACACATGGCTAACAGGTACGTGAAAAGATGTTCAACATTACTAATCATCAGGGAAATGTAAATTAAAACCATAATGAGGTATCACCTCACATATGTTAGGAAGGTTATAATGAAAAAAACAAAAGATAACAAGTGTTGGTGAAGACGCAGAGACATTGGAACACTTGTACACTGTTGGTGGGAATGTGAAATGGTGAATTCACTTTGGAAAATAGTATGGAGTTTTCTCAAAAAGTTAAAAATAGAACTACTACATGATCTGACAATTCTACTTCTGGATATATATCCAAAGAAATTGAAATCAGGATCTTAAGATAACTGCACTTCCATATTCACATTATTCATAATTGCCAAGATATGGAAACAACCTAAATGTCTATTGCAGATAAACAGATAAATAATATATATAATGGTGTATTATTCAGCCTTAAAAAAGAAGGAAATCCTGTCATATACGACAACATAGATGAACCTGGAGGACATTATGCTAAGTAAATCAATCACAGAAGAACAAATATTGTATGATCACACATATGTGAGGTATCTAAAATAGTCAAACTCATAGAAGCAGAGAGTAGAATGGTGGTTAGCAGGGGCCAGGAGAAAGTGGAATGGGCAATTGTTGTTCAGTGGGTATAAAGTCTTAGTTGTGCAAGATGAGTAAGTTCTAGAGGTCTGCTGCACAACATAGTGCCTATAGTTAATAATACTGTATTGTACACCGGAAACTTTATTATGAGAGTAGATCTCAAGTATTCTTACCACACACTCAAAACACATGCACACACATACACACAAAGGGGACAGGAGGAAACTTTTGGAGGTGATGAATATGTTTATTATTTTGATTGTGGTGATGGTTTTATGAGTATATGCATATGCTCAAATCCATCAAATTTTATACATTAAATATGTGAAGTTTTTTTGGTATATAAATTACACCCCAATAAAGCTATTAAAAGAGAAAAAAATTAAAAAACATACTATTGGGCTGAAAAAAAGTATTGAGGGAATTTGTTGCCAGGAGACTTGTCTTACAAGAAATGTTAAAAGAAGTTCTTTAGAGAGAAGGAAATAATGTACGTCAGAAACTTGGCTCTACATAAAGAAAGGAAGACTATTTGAGAAGGAATAAGTGAAGATAAAGTAAAAGTTTTTATTTTTCTTACTGTTAATTGATCTAACAGAGAACAATTTGTTCAAAATAATAGCAACCATATATTTGATTATGCATGCATATATATGCATATGTACGCTTATTTATATATATGCTTATATGTAAGTGATATGAATGACAGTAAGGGAGGAATTAAGATTATTTTGTTATTTTAAGATACTCACAGTACCTGCGAAGCAATATAGCGTTATTTGAAAGTGGACTTGGATTAGTTGTAAAAGTATATTGTAAACTCTAGGGCCACCACTTTAAAAAGTTAAAAAGAGAAAGAAGAACAACTGATATGTTAAGAAAGGAGAGAAAATGGAATCATATGAAATGCTCAATTAAAACCACAAAAGGCAGAAAAAGAGTAGAAGACAAAAATAGAAACAAAGAAAAAGGGCAACAAATAGAAAACAACAAATATGGTAGATTTTAATGCAAATATATCAATAATCACTTAGAATGTCAATGGTCTAAATGCACCAATTAAAAGAGATTGCCAGAGTGAACAAAGAAAATGAAACCCAACTATCTTTTGTCTATAAGAAATCCTCTTTAAATATGAAAATACATAAAGATTAAAAATAAATGGATGGAGAAAATATACCATGCTAACATTACCCAAAAGAAAGCAAGTCCAGCTATATTAATTTCCGACAAAGCAGACTTCAGAGCAAGGAAGGTTATCAGGGATAAAGAGTGGCATTACCTAATAGTGAAAGAGTAAATTTTTCAAGAAGATATAACATCCTTAACATGCACATACCTAACCACAGAGTATCAAAATATGTGAAGTATAGACTGATAGAACTACGAAGAGAAGTAGATGAACGCACCATTATAGTTGAAGACTTCAACACCCCTTTATCAAGAATGTTCATATCCAGCAGGCAGAAAATCAGTAAGGACATAATCGAACTCAACAGCACTATCAATAAACTGGATTTCATGGATATCTTTAGACTACATTATCCCACAGCAGCTGAATACACATTCTTCTCAAGGTCACATGGAACGTTTCACAAGAGAGACCATAGTCTAGGCCATAAAATATACCTTAACAAATTTAGAAGAATAGAAATCATGTGATGCCTGCTCTCAGACCACAGTGGAATCAAAGTAGAAATCAACAATAGAAAGAAGCTGGAAAATATCGAAATAATTGGAGATTAAACAATATACTTATAGATAACCCATGGTTCAAAGGAGAAGTGTTAAGAGAAATTTTAAAATATTTTGAACTAAGTGAAAATGAAAACACAATTTATCAAAATTTGTGGGATGCAGCAGAAGCAGTGCTTAGAGGGAAAAGAAAAATGATCTAAAATCAGTCATCTAAGCTTCTACCTTAGGAAACCAAAGAAAGAAGAGAAAATTAAATCTAAAATAAGGAGAAGAAAAGAAATAATAAAATTAGAGCAGAAGCCAATAAAACTGAAAACTGGAAATTAATAGAGAAAATCAATGAAACTAAATGCTAGTTCTTTGAAAAGATCAATAAAATTGATAAGGCTCCAGCCAGGCTAACAAAAAATAAACATAAATTACTAATATCAGAAATGAAAGATGGCACATCACTACAGATCCTATGGACCTTAAAAGGATAATTAAGAAATACTACGAAACTCTATGCTTACAAATCAATAACTTAGATGAAATGGACCAATTCCTCAAAAGACATGATCTGGGCTGGGAGCGGTGGCTCACGCCTGTAATCCTAGCACTCTGGGAGGCCGAGGCGAGTGGATTGCTTGAGTTCAGGAGTTCGAAACCAGCCTGAGCAAGAGCGAGACCCCGTCTCTACTAAAAATACAAAGAAATTAATCAGACAACTAAAAATATATAGAAAAAATTAGCCGGGCATGGTGGCACATGCCTGTAGTCTCAGCTACTCGGGAGGCTGAGGCAGAAGGATCGCCTCAGCCCAGGAGTTTGAGGTTGCTGTGAGCTAGGCTGATGCCACAGCACTCACTCTAGCCTGGGCAAAAGAGTGACACTCTGTCTCAAAAAAAAAAAAAAAAAAAAAAAAAAAGACAAAAACGGCCAAAACTTACGCAAGAAGAAATAAACAATTTGAATAGAGCTTTATCTATTAAAAATTGAATCAATAATTAATAATCTTTCAAAATAGAAAGGAACCAGGTCCAGATGAGTTTACTTGTGTTCCACCAAATATTTAAGAAAGAAATTATAATAATGCTCTATAATCTCTCTCAGAATATGGAAGCAGAGGGAATACTTCCTAAATCATTCTATGCCGCCAGCATTACCCTAATACCAAAACCAGATAAAGACGTTACAAGAAAAGAAAAACAGAGACCAGTCAGTATTTCTCAGGAGTATAGATGCCAGAATACTTAATGAAATACTAGCAAATCAAACCCAGCAATGTATAGGAAGAATTATACACTATGATCAAGTGGGATTTACCACAGGTATGCAAGACTAGTTCAAAATTCAAAAATTAATTAATGTAATCCATCATATCAATAGACTAAAGTAGAAAAATCACATGATCATATCAATAGAGGCAGGAAAGCATCTGACAAAATTCAACACCCATTCATGATTTTAGAAATCTTATAAATTAAGACTAGAAGGGAACTTCCTCAACCTGATAAAGAATACCTACAAAATTCCTATAGCTAATATCATACTGAATGGTGAGAAACTATTAATAGAAATTTTCCCACTAAGATTAGAAATAAGACAAGACTGTCCTCTCTCATCACTGGACAGAGCCTGGCACTCAAGGGGCACCCTGTGTACCCTCCTGTAATAGTACCACTACAATTGTCTACCAGATGTCCCCAATTACTTGTTGTTACTTGTCAGACACTCCCGATGACAGAGCAGTATCTTGAGAAGAATGAAGGCTCTAGTGTCCCACTGATGTTGGCCCCCACTCTGCTACTTCCTTTCTCTGAGCTCTAGACCTCTCATTGCATACATGAGAATAATAAAGCCCTCCTTTTTTGTCTCTTGTGAGGATGAGGATGGGGCTTGATACATATGTGGGGCGCCTGGCACCTTGCTGGTTCCTCCACACCTATGTTCCATCCCCTTGCTCTCAGACTGTGCTTACCTGAGAAGCTAATCCTCACCAAGGTGTGGGTTATGGGGGTTCTCGCCTGACTGCACATTGGAAACCCTTGGGGATTTAATAAATACTCAAGCCAGAGTTCTTGCTCCAGAGATTCTGATGTAATTGGTCTGGTGTGACCTGGGTTTTTAGGTGTTTCTATTGTGCAGTCATTTGAAGATCATTGGTTTACTAGAATATAATGACTTCCCCTGGTGTATTCCATGATAATGTATGAACAAAAACCCTGGAAACCTTAGCCCAATGGGTAGATAAGGGCAATTTTGGGTTCTAATGCAGTCCAGAGAGACAGATGTTAGGTAATGGGGGCCTTCCCACTGCCCCTCCACCCCAATCTCAAAGGTAGTTGCCTTCCTTGCTTTTCCAGAAGGCCAGCTTTCACTGAGGCATCCGAGGCTGGTCTGATATCCAATTCCCTACCAACTCCCACATGCCTCAGCTGCCATGGATTTATCTTCCTGGCAGCCTCAGGAGCCAGCTTTTCACAGGGTGCTGTTCCTGGTGGGTGGGAGGTGCATATGCACCTATGTCCCCAAGAATTCCTGTGGCCTTGAAAAATCTCTTCTTCCCAGCTTTCCATCCTCACCCCTTCCAGAGGAGAGAAGCACCTCATTTTTTGTTTCTTCATTTCAGACTTAGCCATGCTGCTTCATTTCTGGTTCTAGAAGACCTGACCTCATTTAGAGTGGTCAAAAGCTATGAAGTGACATGAGGAAGACTGGAGAGATTTAGATATCTCCAAATAATGAAATTACTTGGACTAGGCCAGCACTGTGTGATCCCACAAGTGCCTGTGGGTTGTGGTGATCTAGGGCAGCTTAAAGTTAAAATATGTCATTGTCAAGTAGGAAAAAATTTTGGTACTTGCATTAGATATGCCACAGGTGTTCAAGCAAGTCCTAGTCGGAGCCTGACCTAGAGAGACAGCATTTTACCAAGCTATTAGAAGCTAAATTTGCTAGTTCTTCCCCAACTTTATAAACTTCCTAGCACAAGCACATATGCTCCCTAAATCACTCTTATATGATATCGGAGTGTGGAGGAGGGAACATCATGGGAGGCTAGATACATTACCTTGCCTTAGAATGGAAGTTCCTTCCTATCCCTAGGTGAGGGTATATTTCAACCTTTGAAATTTTGAAGAGGTCATTTTAAAACACCTTGGTGTCCACAAACCAAACATCCATACTCCTACATGGGCCAGAAGGTGTACTGTAGATGTCTGATTCATCCTGATGTGAACCTAGCCCCAGGCCTGGACACATCACAGTAGATACTCAGTAAACATTGTAGGACTGGTATGCTACATACATAAACAAGGGCACCATGGCAAAGCTATTTGGCCAAATAATTGTTATTGGGTGTCTACCTGGTGCCAAACACTGGGCTAAAAACAAGTAAGCAAAAACAGACCATGTCTATCCCTCTAGGAAGCTTACAACTCTGAGAAGTCAGTGAGATCATCACAGGCATCATCACACTAGTGTATTTTTTCAGGGCAGAGTCTAGTCTGGTATGGGGCGGGGGTTTTAGGGAAGTTTCCTGAAATGAAATATGAAGTGGAAATTAATTGGATTGAGAGTGGGGTCAGAGTTTTCCCTGCAGAGGGAATAGCCTTGAGGTGGAAGTGTGGCTCATGGAAGTTCCTTGTTGGGAGCATAGACAGTGAAGGAGAGAGTGGGGTAAGATGAAGTTGGATGGCCTTGAAGGCAATGGGTTAGGAATTTAGCCTTTATCATAGAAACTCCGGGTAGCCAGTTCTGATATTGAAGCACTCTTGTGTGGGGCCTGACTGTTCATTTTCATTATAACCCCTCACTCTTCTGTGCATGAATCTTGATGGTCTGTTTTCAAAATGTCTCCTCTCTCCCCAGGTGATTCTTATGCACTATCAAGTTTTAGAGCCATTGACTTAAATGCAAAGTTGCAAAATTAACTGGTTAAGCCTAGTTAATTCTCCTTAGCCTCCATCCAGGGAACTACCAAAAGAATAGTGGCACACCCACCTCCTGGTGAGTGGATGGGTGGGTGAGGGTAACCTTCTGGACAGGGCTGAGGGAAATTCTCTGAAGCAAGATGGCAGCATGAGACATTGGCAGCCAACAGCAGCTGAGGGATGGGTGCATCCTCCCATCTCCTAGAGCTAATTTGAACCCCATTTTACAGACCCAGGTAGAGTTATTCCACTGCTGGTGCCTTTCATACTCCGTATGCCTGTCTCCTCAGAACGGGCCAGGGACTTTCTCTTGGGGATCATGCCCCCTACTCAGGGCAGTACTGAAATGGGAGTTGTCACTCCTCAGGAAGGCTCCTTTAATCCTGAGAACTGCCCTGGTACTTCTCAGGATCTTGGTGTCTGTGAAGGAAGAGTTCCAGCAGCCACAAGGAAGGAGATTCTCCAAGGGGAATGTGGGATTTCCAGCACATGGCACATGCTGGGGAAACCCGATGCCTCTGCTCAATGTCAGGAAAAGTCTCAGGATTGGGATACAGGAGCTGTGGGTTCTAGACTTGGCTGTCTTGTCAACCTCCTGGGTGAGACCGTGGTCGCTGGAGCTGCTGTGCCTGGTTCTCCTATCGCTGAAGGTGCAGTGATGGTGTTTTCACCTTGTGTGTCATTTTTGATCGATTGGCCGTGCCTTTGTGGAGCAGTATATTTCTGGGCTCAGAGGAAAATAATTCCATGGCTCATTATTGGTGGTGCTTACCATGGCTGAAGGAAGAAGTTTAGGTCTAACAATTACATCCTTGAATGGATGGTCTTGAAATTCTCTTCCTGCCAAGGCATTTGGAGAACTGTCCATGAGACTTTCCCTGACTTTGCTAAAACTCATTCTTTTTCCCTTTCTGTCAGCTCATGAAGATTTTTTTCCTTCCAGTTCAGGACCATTGGAAGGTACAAAATACTGCCTAATGGTAGTTCTGTTTTTATTTTGATATATAAGTATTATTGGACTTTTCCATTTTTATGTAATTTTAAAATTTAACCTCTTGATTCTTTAAGTAGAGCAGAAGATTCTCAAGGGCAAGTTCTCTGGTCACCCTACATCCCCTAGAAGGCTTCCTACAGATTGTGGTGAATACACACCTGTTGAAGAGGATGTGGAAAGGCCTCTTGGATTTAACTGTCTGTGGTTAGTTGTGAAGTTCTTGGTGCCCAACTGGTTCTGGCCTGCAAACTTGATTTGTAATATAGACAGTTTTAATGCATGCTGCTGGTGCTCTACCAAAATCCCTTTGTCTGCATAGGGGCCTTTTCAGCAGCATCTTACTTCAGATGTCTTGTGCCATAGTCCCTCTTGATTCTTGAGGTCACCCAGGAAGTTCAATAATTCTGCGTCTTCCAACTTGAACCTGCCAGGTAGCCTCTTCTTTGTAACTAGCTCCCAAATTTTTTGTCATACATTAGGTTGCCATAGTTACTTCCCCCAAATATGGCCACTATTGTGCACTTTCTGAGTTATGAATTAGGACTCATGGTAAACATGGAATATTTTAAATCAGGACTGTGCAGAGAAATCCAGGGTGCACAGTCATGATGAGGTCTGCTCCGGGGCATGGGTAAGCCAATGATGAGGCAGATTTCACTGAGGATCCCCTAAAGAAGCGATGGGTGTCCAGCTGTGGGTCAGGCACCTGGGGCTTATTTCTGGGGGAGTGGGGTCCTTTGTATCCCTCAAGAAGCTTCCTAACCTGGTTTTGTCTACAGCTACACGCTCCCCACCTACCCCCTCAGACTGCTGACAGAGCCTTTGTTTCTGAGTGACAGCGCTACACAGTTCCCGCCATCACAAGTTGGGAGGTGTAAGATGAGGCCCAACTTACAGAGAATGGCTGCTTGTTTTGCTATGTTTTGGTAACTTTGAAGCCTGCTCAGCTCATGTGGCCCAACACTCTGGGGTTTGCATTGCTGACAGTCCTTGCATTCCCTGCGCATTCCCCCACAGTGGCTCAGGAGTGAGGAACGCCACATGGAATGCGGGCAGACAATTGGTCCCACTCTGTTGCTCGAGGTCTGCAGCAGCTGCTCTCCAATTAAGCATCCTGGTTCAGACAAGGCCACTAACCATCAGTTCACCTAAATAAATCTACTTCTTCAGGAATGCTGGGGATTTCACACAAGGCCTCACATGGCTTCCGTTGGGGCTTTTGAGTTTTAGAGACTTTCTATGATTACACACTGGCAGCATTGAGTATTGGGAGCAGCTACACCCTCTGAACCCCAAAGCTGGGAGGACACATGGCTGTTTGCCCATTATTCGCACTATGGCAGATTGTGAGTGAAAGTTTCTCCTCCAAGAGTGGGTCACCCTCTGGAGGGTTGTCACAACTCGGCCCTCTCACAATTTACTTCTTCACATTCAGGACTCTGGAGCCCTTCCTCCTCAGACTGAGACACCCTGCAACAAGAGTCAGCAAACTATGGCCCATGGCCAAATGTGGCCGACAGTCTGGTTTTGTCCGTGACGTTTTATTAGAGCACAGCCATGCCCATTTGTTTGCAGTTTGGTCTATGGCTACCTTCAAGCTACAACAGCGAGTTGACTAGTTGCAACAGATACCATATGGCCTGCAAAATCTAAAATATTTTCTATCTGGCTCTTTACAAAAAAAGTTTGATGACCCCTGCCCTATAGTATCTAAGTAGATTCAGCATCAAACCCTATGCTGGGATTTAGATAGAGAGGGGATTGATTCAGGGAGAGACTGGGCCAGAGCTTCTCTTCCTATCAGAAGTTTGTAATATTTCTTCTTGAAAATATCATAAACATCTGGCAGAAGGAAATGTGAGGCTTCATAATGCAGGTTTCCAAGTCATGTTCTGTTGAGCCCTAGTTCTGTAAGATGCCCCTCAGTAAAGGGTTTAGAAGTTATGAATGTTTTTGAAACACATCTCTTAACCTCCTCTTGAAGACTAACAACATATATTAGTATATTAAATACTCTGAGAAGTCCTTTAGGTAACTAACCTATTTATATTATTTAACATAATAATGTTTTTCTAATGGAAATTGATCACAGAATTATTTTTTATATACATACTCCAATCATACTCCACACAATCTAGAAATACATTTGGGAAACAATGGCCTAAGAGAAAAAGTTCATTTCATGAATTTTAGAATTATTTATTTGTTAATTCCAGAATACTCTCACATAGTTCTAGAAGAGGGTGGCAAGACCCTTGGTGCAGCCTTTCCCTACACAAAACCACTTTTTGTGGGTTTGCAAAACCCAGGGTGCCAAGAGTTTTCTTTTCCTTCTCTTAATGACTCCTGGGCCAGAGAGTCAGAAAGAGATGCAAACAGCATTATGCATGGTGAGGTTGGACAGCAGAGAGAGGCCTGCACTTGAGGTCACTTGGGGCCTTTTTGCTCCTGTCTCCCCTGAACTATGCTGATGTCGGCACCAGCCCTTAGGGGCGTGACGGGGAGCGGGGGTGTTACGGCAAGTGTCAATGACCAGTCCCAGGGGAATAACCGAGCGGCACGCAGAGAGTTGGAGAGTCAGAAAGTTTTATTGCTGGCAGCCCAGATTGAGGTCAAGCCTCCCAACATCTGAGCACCTTTTCCGGGTTTTTGTCAGGTTTTATACTTTTTCTGGGGGGTTACTTTTAACAAATCACACACAGGTACAAATGATTAACCAATTAGCAAAAAGACTTAAAAG
>CAUYSK010074551.1:0-28120 GCA_963575035.1 Avahi laniger | reverse complement strand
TGGCTCAGAGTAAATCTCTTTAAAATTATTTTACAGAGTTTGGTCTTTTTTCCGTTGACATTATATATAAAGTAATATATAAAATAAAAATATTTAAAATATATGAAATTAAAAAGTACTATAAAAATGTAAATGGAAGGAAAAAGAAAATCAAATTGAGGGAAAAAATCTACATAATCACTGAAGTCTTGATCAATAAATTCATATTCTTAAACAGCCAAAAACTATAAGTAACTGTAATCAAGAAAAAAGAGAGAAAATATAAATAATACCATATTATGAATAAGAAAAGAGATTCAAATGAATTTACAGAAGAGATTTTAAAATTGTAAGAGTCCTCTATATTGTTTCTATGTATAAATTTGAAAACTTAGAAGTTTATTAGTCAGAACTGATTTCGATGCAAATAACAGGTACTCAATTCAAATTAGATGAAGCAAAAAAAAATAATATATCGCTTAATCTAACAAGCCATGATTCTTGGGGAAAAAAAAAAAAGTATACATATATATATCGACTTAAATACCTGAGAAGCCCACAGGGCTATGCCGGGTCCATACATGGCAGAGTCCAAGGGCTCAGTATCGTGAGAATTCTCTCTCTCTCCCCACTGCTTCTAGCAACTCAGCTCTTTCTCAGCTCAGACAGGTTGTCTTCATGTGCCAGGGGAAATGGCCATCTACAGTCACAAAATCATACCTTATTAGCTGAAGAACCAAAGTAGAAAAAGGAAAATTTCTTCCTCTGGTATCTATATATCAATCCAAGGAAAGATTCTGACTGTCCTTACTTGGATCTTGTGCCCATCCCTGTAATTAAGTAGGAGACAAAGCATTTTGATTGGCAGCTACTTTGGGACCTCTATGAATGAAGGGATAGTTTCCTAAAGGACATGAGGGTGTTAGGCAGGCAAAAATTACTAATGTCCACTACAGTAAAAAGCGACTTATCAAAACAGAGTCAAGAAGAGTTATAATAAAATCTGAATAGGCCAGTAACTACAAATTGTATTGAAAAAGTTACTAGTTATTTACTGCCCCAAAAAAGTACCAGTTCCAGACTGTTCTATCAAACCAACAAACAACAGGTTATTCCTGAATTATTTAAATTGCTCCAGCTCATAGAAGAAGAGAAAGAGCATGCTATTTAACAAAACTAGCTTCACTCTACTTTGAAAACTAGACAAGAATAACATTAGGGTGAGGGAGAGAGAAAACTGTAGATAAATCTCACTTATGAATATAGGTGTAAAAATCTGTACTAAGATATTAGCAAATTGAATTCAATACAGTATAAAAAGAATAATATAACAAAACCAAGTGAAATTTATTGTAATGTGCATTAACAGATTAAGGGAACAAAACCATTTGATCATTTCAACAGTTTCCAGCATATTTTAATAAAATTTAATACCTGTACATAGATTTTAAAAATGTTCTTAGTAAGCTAAAAAGAAAACAGCATTTTCTTAATCTGATAAAGAGAATCAGAAAACTAAAGCAAACATTCTATTTAACGGTGAATTGTTAGAAGCATATCTGTTAGAGAAACAAGAGAAGGATGTACTCTGTCAACACTGTCACTCAACATTGTACCTAGTCAACGTGATAAGACAAGAAAAGAAAAGGTAAATACATTGGAAGAAATATCTGTTATTATATGCAAAAAATCTAACTGAAAAAATCTTAGAGAATCAACCAAAGACTCATTTGCACTGATACAATAATTTAATGACATGGCAAGATTCAAGACAGATAATACAGAAATCAATAGTTTCCCTATACCAGCAATAATCAATCAGAATATAAAATAACGTCAATTCTCAGGACTGGGGAATAACCACAGGAACAAATAATACAGAAATACATGTTTTATGAAAATTAATATTTGAAATGGAGGCATAAAAACCTATACTTACGTCACTACCACCACTAATATTTCTTTCCCCACCTGCCACACATTGTCAGCAGAACCTTACTGGGAATTAGCTTATCAGGTTTTTACCTCTTTGATAGAGAGAGATCCCTAATGATACTCAATTATATTATACTATTATTCTTTGTATCAGAATTATTTGAGTGTGTATCTTATTCCCTATGTGAGATGATAAGTCATTTCCTCTTTGTATTCCATCCCCACATCTTAGGTACAACAAGTACGCAGTGATTATCAACAGTAAGAGGGCATGGGACAGAGAGAAGAAAGAGGAAAATAAATTAAAGAGGAGGGTAAGAATCAGGGGTCAGAAGGGCTAATGGAGACATGTAATCTGAGTCTCTCTTATTCACTCCTTTCCATGGGTAAATTCTCATTATCTGAATGCCTTAAATTTCAAAATGGTAAAAATTCTAGAGAATACTCTTCAGTATTTTGGGAACTTCTAGTGACAAGACTGGGAAATATCTCCCGTATGATATAGCTCAAGTGTGCAGGGCATTCTGATTTTCTTCAGGATGTGAATTTAATGTTTCCTTTCCTATTCTCCATAAATACTCCCCAATACCCTCATTTCTACTTGGCTTTTCTCCTCTTCTGCTTTCCTCCCCTTCTTCCTTTCTTCTCTCCTAAAACTAGAAGATCCTCCCTTCCTTTCCATTAAACCTACGCCTGGTACCAGAGGAGACTGAGGTTTTGTGTCTAACTCAACCATGTCCTCCGTGGTATGGGAATGAAGGAATCAGAACTGATCACATATTTACTGAGTGCATTCCATGTGTGGGAAGAGAGCACATTTGAGAACCAAACGGAACTGGATTGAAATCAGCCTCCTTGCCTCAGTGTTCTTATCAGGAAAATGAAGACAAAAACAGCAGGTCCCATAAAGGGTGGTTGCAGGGATTAAATAAGATATTGCTGGTACAATGCCCAGATACTCAGAAACTAGCACTCATCAGAGAACCATGTTTGGAAAACAAGCAAGGCAATAGAAAGGCCTACTCTAGCTTTTTCTCCCATTCTCCTCCCCGATAGCCTAAAATCATGGAGAAGAAGAGAGAGGAGTGAAGGGGGAGGCAGGAGAGGGTGTGTGGGCAAAGCAACACTATACTTTAAATTTCAGTCCTCGTTTAGCTGCCCGATTAGTCAAAGACATTGACTTAATAGTTTTTACTTTGTATGCCTAATTTTATAAGTTATTCCAGAGAAATTATCAAAGGAATAACATTGTATTTGGAATAAAAATCTCAAAGAGGACAATGTTCAGGGAAAATGCTCTTAGACCAAAACTCCAGTGAAACTGACACACCCACGTTACTCACTGGCTTCTCAAGAGAAATGAAAAGCTGGTGATGTCCTTTCTCCCCTGGCTCAATCCAGTGTCAATATACTTTTAAATTCTCAGGCAGTAATAGAAGGTTTTGTCTTTCACACAATAAAAAAACATAGCAAATTCTCCAAAACTCATGGGGGTACTAGGATTGGGGAGGAGGGGGGAATTTAATCTAATGAACGAATTTTCCAAATATTTTATATCTGTTCTGCATGAAAAATATAAATGCTTATTGTAAACAATTTATTTCTAGTGAAAAGGAATTTTAACTTGTTTGGAAAGCATTTTCAAAGCAAGTAGAGACATTCTTCAGAATACCAGTCCACTATATAATTATTGCTACATATATAATCATTTTTGTTTTCACATTAAAAACAAAAAAGTAGTTCAAAAGGGGCAAGTTTCACCATAGTCCTCTTAGGAAATGCTTCATTTCCCTCTGTTGTTGTTCAGCCTTGGCCACATCTGATTGCAGTGTTAGTGAATCTACTGCCCTTTTAATAAAAACACATTCAAGTCACTGCCGAAAAGATATTTCATCAGTTTTCCTGTTAGCATGAGTCATGGCAGAGAAGAATTTGATGCTTTGAGAGAAGAAACCACAGTTCACTAATAAGCACTCTAAGCCTTTATGCCGTAAGAGAGTGGAATTGGCAACAAACTTTAAATTTTTCTTTGAGCATCTACAATGTACTAGCAATGTTCTAGGTTTTATGTGTACTGCTTTAAAAAAAAAAAGTACAGGATATAATGCCTGATCTTGAGGAATGCATAATCTGTAATTTTCTTTATAAAGAAATCAGCGTTCTTTTTTACTAGTCCTCTAATGTTGAGACTTTTTTTAAAAAAGCAACCCAAAATAGCTCAGCCTTCATTTGCCTTTAGAACAAAAATAATGACATTAACATGAATATTAAAATTTCAGCAGCTCCAAGCCTCCCATTGATTGGACTTCCTTCTTGACCGCAGGAAGTCCGACCTTGCAGAATCTCTCCTTCAAAGTTATTTACTGGTGCCTGCAAAGGTGCCTACAAATGTCCACAAAAAAGTCGTAGACATGAGCTAATGAACTCACCTGGGAGGAGAAGAGGCTGGAGTCTGCAATCGTTAAGTGGTTAGTTCAGACAGCTCCTCGTTTGCCACCTTATTAAGCAGTTTAGGCACTGACAGTTCACGCAGGGGTCACATCATCCTGCCAGTGAGGGACACTGATTCACACAAAAATGACCTTGATAAATAAGAAGCATGCTGTGTGAACCCACTGGTGGTCAGGGTCGAAGCCTTCTGTTCCAGGGGGTTCCTTGTTCCCCTTGCAAATCAGTGCCTGATGTCTCAACAGCATCACCTGAGCTGCAGCTCCAGCCCAGCCAAGATGCTCTGTTACACAAACCAACCCTGGGAACGTCACTGTTAGGTGAATGGTCATAAACAATCAACCAATGTGATGGAAAGAACGCTGAAAGTGTAAAAAGCCTTCTTGGTGCAAATGATATTTTCACCTGTCAGTTACCCAGTTCAAAGGGGAAAAGAGAGGGGTTTGATAAGAAGGCCATTCTTATCAAATTCTAAAACAATAAATATTTTACCTGTAACTTTTCTTTTCTTGAAAAGATTAGAATATTTTATTTCAGAATATTATGTGCCCAGAGCCAGAAAGCAAGCAACAATTGACCTGAAATGTTCTGCTTAAGGGAATCTTTAAAGATTGAGTATAGCAGTTAGAACACAGTTCAGTCCAGACGGCAGAGCATGATAGGCAACATTTTTTGAGCAGTGTCTATATAACAGGCATTGTGCTATATGATTTATATGCATTGTCTTAGATGAACAAACAAAGCTTTGAGGGGGGCGCCGCCATGGTCTCCACTCTACCAACAGGAAAATTGAGATTAAGGAAATGTTCCAAAATTCTACACTAGTAAAGGGTGGAGCTGGGATGTGAACATCAGGCTTCTGAGGTTCACTGGCTCTCTGCGGGCTTCACTATGGGATTTGGAGTCTGCCAAGTTTGACCATTTCTGCTGCTAGAGGATCGCTTAACCTTACTACTTTGTCTATAAAATGGGGAAATGAAACTTCCCAGGAAGTGGCGAGGATTTTCTGAGACATTTGCAAAGACCTCAGTGCAGTGTAGCCGTTTTGTGAGAGGGATGATGGGGACAGAGGATCTTCCCCCTCTGTCCCAGAGCAGGATCCAGCCCTGAGACTCCATCAATGCCCAGGCACAGGAAAAGGTCAGCATTGTTCCCAGGTGCAGTGGCAATGTGATTTGAGGTTTGAGAAGAATGTGGGCACTCCAGTCACCAGTCACATGCCTGACCTCGCACCATTACTGACTTCGGGAAAGGAGGTTCACACATACTAGACTTATTTTAGTTCCTACCCAGATCATCTTTTGCCTTTGTCCAAAATTGCTCAAGTTGGGAAAATAAGAATTATCTGCTTCTATAATTGTCAAGAAATTTTTCTCAATGACCAAAGCCGAGTGTTTTCTGCAGATGTACTCTTGCTTCTTATCACAGTCCCTCAGAACAAGCTTTTCCTCTTTGATTCATGAGTATTATCATATTTTCTCCCTTTAAAGCATATTCACGAAAGTGACTTCTGCTTCTTTCTTTGCTCAGCATGATTCTATGAATGATAAGAAACCAAAGTAATGCATAATCTCATGATATCAGCTCTGCAAGTCATAATTTGTCAGTATTTAGGCAAAATCTTCAGGAAATAGCTGGTATACTCCGTGATCCTGTTTGCTCCACGGCTGCACTCCCCTTATTTGCTCCAAAATGACGATTTTGTTTAAAAATGTAATGACAATCTAGTCTCCTAAGTAAATCACCACACCCATCTCTTCACCCATCCATCTCTTTATGTTGCTCTGAGGGAAAAAAAACAACCTGTTTCTTTTAGAGCAGGCACCAGATCAGACTTCCTAAGTGCAGAGGCTGTCGAAATCAATGTGGTGGGCTGCCAAGCGCTTTCTCTGAACAGCACCATAATGAACGCTTAATGCATTAATGATCTCTACAAAGATCCCTCCCTAGCAGAAAGGCAGAGATGTGTTCTTGCGAAGGAGAGAGAAAATGCTGTCTTCGCAAAAGCCGCAGTTCCCAAAAACTTGTATCCAAATGCACCAGAATTCCTGAGAAACTTTATAAACATAGATTCCTATAAATAGTTACATCGGGTAACTATTATGTAAATAATGACATTAGGAAGATAATTCTAATTCGACAGGTCTGGGATGGGGCTTAAAAATCTGTATTTTCTTTTTTAATTTTTTTTAGAGACAGGGGTCTCCCTCTATTGTCCAGGCTGAAGTACTGTGGCATGATCATAGTTCACTGCAGCCTAAAACTCCTGGGCTCAAGTGATCCTCCTGCCTCAGGCTTCCAAGTAGCTGGGACTACAGGCATGCGCCACCATATTTGGCTAATTTTTTTTTTTTAATTTTTTTGTTTTTTGTAGAGACAGTCTTGTTATGTTGCCCAGGCTGGTCTCAAACTCCCGGCCTCAAGTTATCCTCCCACCTTGGCCTCCCAAAGTGCTGGGATTACAGGTGTGAGCCACAGTGTTCAGCCAAAATTCTACGTATTTTTAATGTTAATTTTAATGATAGCATACACACAGAAAAATGTAAAAATCATATGCATACAGCTTAAAGAGTTTTCACAAAGTGACCATACCCAGAAAACTGATCAGATCAAGAAAAAAAATATACTAGCACCCGGAATCCCTTTCACGTTTTTTCCAGGCTCTGCTTCTTCCCCCAAAGTTAGCCAATATCTTGACCTCTAACAGTATAGACTGGTTTTGCCTTTTTTTGAACTTTATATAAATGAAAATATATACTTTTCTATATCTGGCTTTCTTTGTTAAATGTTATGTTTGTGAAATTTATTTTGTCACTTTATTTGTGGTTTGTTCATTCTTATTGCTGTTCTGTTGATGAACACTTAGGTCGTTTGCAACTAGGGGCTGTTACAAATGGTGCTGCAACGAACATTCTCATACATGTCTTTTGGTGCATATAGGTATGCATTTCTCTTCGGTACACATCTACGAATGAAATTGCTGGGTCAAAGAATAGGCATATGTTTAGCTTTAGCAGAGACTGTCAAATGGGTTTTCAACATGGTTGTACGAAATCTGACTATTTTTAAACTGCTTCCCAGTTGATTCTGATGCCAGGTTTGGTAACCACTGAACTAAAGCATGAACATCTTGAAGGAGCCACCACGTTGTCTTCTTTCTACCGCTTCCGATGTATTAGACAGTATCTTACACATGATAAAAGATCAATAAATATCTGTTGGATTAAGTTCTGATTAAATTTTTCACACGTATTAATAAATGAGGAACAAAAAAAGCTCTCACTTTAGTTTCTGATCATCTTTTCTTGAAATTTTATAATAGTATCCCAAATGAGATGGTAAAAAGGAGGCATTACCCCAGCCAAATCAGTCATTTGTTCTCTCTTCATAGTGACCACGTCCCAGAGGGTCAAATTCTCTCGGATCCATCCAGAAAAAAATTCTGTCAGAACTAATCCTGGCTTAATTACAGACACACTCCAATGCAATTTAACAAGCATTTAGTGAGCCTACTGGGTTTGAATATCATTTTAATAATTTCAACGAGTTCTCAAAGAAAACTGGAAGTTAACTCTCAGGGGGACATCTTAGCACACTATTTCAAAGCATTTGTTCACGAATCTCTAGGGAAAGAGCACTCTGATTTTTGCCTCCATCCAGGAAACAAAACCTTCAGAGCTATGTGCAGGTTGGTCCAAATTCACAAATTCCAGAGTTGGCAATGACAGTGGTTGATGTAGGAAAGAGATTCCCAAATAGAAGGATGATTCTATACAGAAAGCCTGAAAATAAGGACTAAATTTTCTCTTCATGGGTAAAAGTTCATGTTTAAGACTAAAATACTAAAGGCAGATTTCAAAAAAAAATATATAGTACAAGCATGTTATTTTCGAAAATCTATCTATATACACACACTCACACCTATAAATAAGAAAAAAAAAACCTGAATGACTGAATGGGGAAACAGAGAGTCTCAAATATATATCAGTAGGACTGGAAATTGTTTAAGCCTTTCTGAAAGGCAAGTTGACAATAACTTTCAAATTTTAATTGCATTTGCTTTTAACCCAGCAATTCCACTTCTGTGATTATTCGTACAGATATGTTAGCACGTGAGCCCAATCACAAATGTACAAAGATGTTTATTATGGCATTACTGAAAATATAGAAAAATGAAAACAATCTAAATGCTCATCAATGGTGGAATAGTTAAAATAAATCATGGTACATCCACACAATGGAAAACCATGTAGTCTTCCATAAGAATGTGGTAGGTAGTTTTCTATGGGTACTGACATGGACAGCCGTCTGTGATATACTGTTAAATGAAAAAAGCCAAGTCACAGAGCAATATCTACTCTGCGTAAATGAAGAAACTTCCTATGTATGACTCTGTGTACAAAAACAAAGCAAGTAAGTCTGAAAAGACAGTGTTGGTCATGGTTACCCTGGGGAGAACAACGGGATAACAGGCAAAGGTATGTATTAGTTTGCTAGGACTGCCATAATAAAATACACAGACTGGGTGGCTTAAACAACAGAAATTTATTTTCTCAGTTTGGAGGCTAGAAGTTGAAGATCAAGGTGTTGGTTGCTGTGGTTTCTTCTGAGGCCTCTCTCCTTGGTTTGCAGCTGGCTGTCTTCTCACTGTGTCCTCACATGGCCTTTCCGCTGTGAGTGCATACTATGCCTGATGTCTTTGTGTATCCATATGCCTCTTCTTATAAGGACACCAGTCATATTAGATTGGCTCCCCTCCTCGTTTTAATGTAATCTCCTCTTTAAAGGCCCTATATCCAAATACTCACATTCTGAGGTACTGGAGGTTAGAGCTCAAGCAATCCTCTTGTCTCAGCCTCCTGAGTATCTGGAGCTACAGGCCTGTGCCACCAGGCCCAGCTTCAACACTATTTTTTAATGAAATAAATAAATCCCAACAGCTCCCCTTCGAAAGCTTGGAAAGTAGACATACTCAGGGAACCTTTGGAATTGGCTAACGATCTTTAATTATCTAAAATGACAATTCACTTAGAGTCAAGCTATTTAAAATATGTCATCATTCAGAGATGGCATGTGATTCTTAGGACATGAAAACCAACTTGTCTTCTCTCAATTTTCCAGGTTACAGTACTAAAGTGAATCTAGTCTTAAGTTAGTAGCCTTTTCAAGCAATCATTCAAATTAAAGATATTTTCCAAATGAGTATTACACAATGTCTACGCAGTTAATTAATGCTGTGAATGGCACACTTCTTACTTTCCTCAATTTCATTACGTCTTAATCCCAACACTAATAATAGTCATGTCCTATATAATCATAACTTTTTTCCCAAGAGAGGTATACAGTATAGTCATTAACTAAACAGTTCCCTCATACTCATATGATGAAATCACCTGTGGGAAAATGTGTAAAGAATAAGAAAACAAATAGCATATGACTTCAATACTTACCTACTTTGCCTCAGGGTTTGGAACTCAGAAATCCACGAGATTTGCTAGTTTCTGAGTTCAACAACTTTTCCTTGGGGCCCACATGAGCAAACTACTGTTAGGTGGTGGGTTTGTCAGTCTAGCTCCCAGGAGAATTCTGGTCTGGGTGTGGAGAAACATAGGATGCTTTGAACATCTAATAATGAAACTGCTGCATGTTCCCTAAGAGACTATTTGAAGGATAAAGTAATGATGTCCTCCAAAGTGGTATCTTCTTTTTTTTTCTCTTTTTTTTCTTGGAAACTGCCTTTAGTGCTGGTAAGAGTAGATTTCCCAGAGATGGAAATCAATCTAAAGTAATGAATACAGGAAATTTTGAAATTTTTCTTTTTGTGGTCAGTGATCCCAATGGTGTTCTTCCCAATGGGGAGCCACTTAAAACTCCTGATTATTCATTTATCCACTGGAATGCAGCAGATTTGGAAATTGCATTTCTTTACCATGCCAAGTCTTGTCAATGACAGTGGTTTGCATTTACCAGTGCTTTTAGAAATGGACAGGGTTTCTTTTTCATTCACATTTTTAGTAATAATAAGCCAAAACAAATACTTTGGAGAATTGCTATGAATGGAAGATTAGAGAGGAGTGAATGGCTTCCAATATTATTAATACATCACTGTACGTGACATTCCGCAAACTCTTTGGCAATAACAATACTGTATTTACAAATATTTTCTTCCCCTAAAATGTAAACTAAAAATTGGCTGAAATTAGCAATTATCTAAACATCTATTTCTATACCGAACTCCATGCAAGCTGGGAAGGTTAACTATTATATGTCTGTCTACCTGCCGGAAACCAAGTGGGAGAGAAAGATGGAATAGCCAACAATTGCCAAATGTTTGAGAGCTACTGCTAGAGTTTGGATTCAATTCTCTTTCATCTCTTCAGATGTGGGATCTATACCCTTCTGTTCCCAGAGAGAAAGAAGCAGGGTCTTTGCCAGGTTCTTTGGCAGGATTGGGGGAGGCACCGGGACTGGCTGAGGTGGCTCCATGTGAGCAAATGAGCAGCGAGAGTTTAAATGAGAGGTTCTGAAAGGAGACAGGTGAAAGGTGAGGAGGCCGCTGGCTGCTCTCTCTCTCGTTGCACCCTGGCGAGCGTGGGGGGAGCCCCGCTCACTAACACCAGGTCTTCCGTCGCAGTTTACCACGCCCTTGTACATACAATTACTCACCTGGCTTTCCCAACACCCCTATGGGAAAGAAACAGCAGGTTTACACAGTAAATACTATTTTGCATCATGTTCCCTTAAGTTTTCAGGCTTTGAGTCAGACGACTGTGATTCAAATCTTAACTCAGCCATTTTATGCCTGAGTGGCTTTAAGTAAGGTAATTAATTTCCTTGTGCCTCATTTTTCTTATTCATAAAACAGTGATAATAATAATAATAATAATACCTGCTTCATAGGATTGATGTGAGAACAAAATGAGATAACACAAGTCCTCAGCACATGACCCAGCATATAGTAACCTCTCAATACATGTTAGCTACTATTTGTAATCAGCGTTTGCATGTATGGTTTCTATCTTTGGTATCATGCCATAAAAGTTCTTTTTTTTCCTCAGATTATATATTCATTCATATTTCCTCTTATGGTCTTATGTTTCACATTTCAATCTTTTATCTATTTGGAATTTGTTTGGGTATATGGGATAAAGGAAGGAATCTAACTTTGTTTTCTATCCAAATGATTATAGAGCATAATACTTGTAAACAACCAAATCATATAATACACAATGCCTAGCAAGGGTGAGGACAGGGTAATTCTTTCATAATGACACAAGTTCAATTTTAACTTTTTAAAAATAATTTCTATATGGTACACTTTTTCTTAAAAGGCTATGAAATTATTAGATTTTCTTGGTTCATCTTGGTTTCTATCATCAAAAATAATAAAAAATTTATTTTATCTTCTACAAATATTAGAGAAATAAGAATATTCCAAAAGGTATATTCCTTGAAAATAAAATGAGAAAAATCATGACATGCTGGTTGTATCCACTAACTCCTGTCTATTCTTCTCAGGAAGGAGCTACAAATAATCTACATTTCTAGATATTTAAGGACAAAGCAACATAATGGGGAGAAGAAGAAGCATATCACAAGGAAAATATTCGTATTTTATTTACTTATATCTATTTTATTTTTTAAATTAAGATAGTTTAACAAGAATACATAAAACAGAGAATAAATTAGAAATGGACAAGAAAAATGAAGCACAAGAAAAATAAGAGTAGGAGCATAAATAGAAGGCAAGAATGAAGCTAATCTAAAAATATTTACCCCAGTGTTCTGTGTGTTTTCTAAAAGTGGGCCACAAATTTATCTCTGAGCTTTCAACTGTCAATGAAGAGTCAAACATAATCTCAGTTACAAAATGCAGAGTATCTATAAGAAAAAAGCAAGGCCATTTCTTAGAAGCTACTTTTGGAGAATAATACAAAGAGGTGGATACTGTTGGTTATCTTTCCAGAATTCATTCTCCCCCTCATCCTTTCTAAGAGAACCTCAGTTTTGTTCAGGTATCTCCCCTTCCTCATGCAGCATTTTTGATTGAAGGAAGCTGATCCCAGACGCAGACAGATTAGTATAAGCCAACGAGTGATTGGTTCAGGAATGAGCATATGATTTAGTTCCAGCCAATAAGACACAAAGAGGTGGTTGCCAAAGATGTCTAAGTATGTTCTTTCTTGGCCTTAAGAGAGACCAGTAAGAAGCAAGTGTCTCTTACCCGAAGTATGTGAACAGAAGCTGCAGTTGCTGCTGGCATCCATCCTGAAACCATGAGGGAATCTAGCCTGGGGACAAACAAAACATACGAGAAGGGAAGAGTCAAGACAATTAAAGAGAAATAGATTAAAGCCCTGATCACACTGCACCTGAAGTCTATTCCACTACTAGACATCTACCCATATGAACCTTCTATTTGCCAGTTTGATTCCAGTGTCTGATATTTGCAATCTAAAACATGCTGATGCATACACCCTCAAGTGTATGAAAATGTGGTGTCATTTTCCCAAACTAATTATCTCAGTCAAGTTAACATGTATAACAACACACCTCTCCTATTCCACCATCCATATCACAAATATCTCTTGAACATATATCATGTGCCAGCTTACTGTGCTAAGTTCTGGGAATGTAGTGATGTAATGGTGATGTGATAAGTGCTACGAAACAGTACTTCATACCATAGAAGGGGATTTGATCTATTCCGGGAGGCAGGAGGCCTCCCTAGGAAAATCCATGTAAATTGAGACATGAAGGATGAGCAGGCATTTGCCAGAAGGAAGAAATCGAGAGGGAATACTATTACAAGCAGAGGAAACACCATGTATGTCAGACAGAGTGGGACTGAAATGAGTCCAGCAGAGCTGGAGCTGAGACAATGAAGTGGAGAATAGGATGAAACGAAGCTGAGAGACAGACAGGTGCCTCCTAAGCCACCTGAAGGATTTGGAGCTTTATCCCAATGGCAATGGGATATCCTAGAAGAATTTTAAGCAGGGATGAAATAACATATTTGCATTTTTAAAAGCTTATTCTGAAAAAGAATGCAAACGGGCCATCGAGGATGCTGGAAGCCACGTTAGGAGGCTCATGCAGTAGCCAATGTGACAGGCGATGACGGCTCGGGCTAGATTGGTAGCTGTGATGGAGGGAGAAGCGCACTGACTGGGAAAACGTGTAGGAAATGTAGTCTACAATATTTGGTGATAGTTTCGATGTGAAGAATGAAGAAAAGAGAGCAGTGAAGAACAAGGGACAGGTTTGCAACTTCTCCAACTGGGTAAAAGCTTATGCCATTTATTGAAACAAATAGCAGTCGCATAAGAGTAGGCTTGGGGGAGTAAGAAGTGATGATGTGTTTAGTTTGGGGTCTGTTAATTTTTTCCAAGATTCTATTACAAAAAATGTTCAAGCATACAGAAAAGTTCAAAGAATTGTGCAATTTACATCTCCAACACCTAGATCCTTTAATTAACATTTTATTATGTTTTCTTTATCACATTAACCTTATATGATAAAGAATCCATCTTACTTAAAATTGATGCATTTTAAAGTAAGTTGCACCCCATTTTACCCCTAAACACATCAGGATACACATCCTCAACTGGAGTTAAATATTTGTCTATCACTCGTTTTTTGAGGTAAAACTTTCATACACTGAAATGCACCTGTCTATCTTAAGTGAACAATTTGATGAGTTTTGACAAATGCATACACCTGTGTAGCTCAAAACCCTATAGTAATACAGAACATTTATATAATATATATGACTCTTGTAACTTGATATGTCCACTCACCTCCCCTTTGTCCTTAATATTATCATTGTTACATGTATTAAGTCTTTGAGTAGGTTCACAGTTGTTTTTTCTTTCAACAACTTCAAAGATATCATTGGCCTCCACAATTTCTAATGAGATGTTCACAGTCATTTTTCCCCTGTATCTAATGTGGTGTTTTCCTTTGGATGCTTTCAATATTTTCTATTTATCTTTAGTTTTCAGAAGTTTGACTGTGTTGTGCCTAGACAGGATTCTCTTTGTGTTTACCCTGATCGGGGTTCTTCCTGAATCTGTAAATACATGCCTTTAGCAAATTTGAGTGAATTTGTCCATTTATTTCCTTAAATACATTTTATGCCCCATTTTCTCTTGACTCTCCTGGAACTCCAATTACATGTATGTTAGACCTTTTGATATGTTACAGAGTTTCCTGCAACTGTGCTCATTTTAAAAATCTTTTCCCTTCCTTTTCTTCAAATTGAATGATTTTGATTGCTCTAATTTCAAGTTCACTGACTCTTCTGCCATCTTTATTCTGCTATTAAGATCTCTAGTAAATTTTTATCTGAGATGCTGTATTTTTTTAATTCTAGAATTTCCATTTTGTTCTATCTTATAATTTGTACTTTTCTTCTGATATTTTTTATTTTTTATGATGAGCATATTTTCCTTCACCTCCATGAGTTATTATAATACTTACAAAATCTTTATCTGCTAAAATCTTTATATGACTCCAATGTCTGAGTCATCTTAGGGTTAGTCTACATTGATTCCCTTTTTTCTTGAGTATGAAATCACATTTTCAAACTTCTTTGTATGTTAGAAAATTTGTATTTTATGTTGGACATCATGAATAACACATTGTAGCACCTCTTAATTTTGTTATATTTTTCTGAAGAGTGATGATTTTCCTGTTTGTTTGTTTGATTGTTTGATTAGGCAATTAACTTGACTGAACTCAATGTCTAAACTTTGCTTTTCGTGCAGTAGACAGCAGCTGAAGTCTACCAATGTAAGATTTGGAGGAATCAGCATATAGACTATACATAAAGCCACTGAAGTAGATAAGATCACTCAAGAATAAAAGAGAAGAGAACATATTAGTTTGCTAAGGCTGCCATAACAAAGTACCACAGACTGGGTGGCTTAAACAACAGAAATTTATTTTGTCACAATTCTGGAGGCTAGAAATCTGAGATCAAGGTGTCAATAGGGTGGGTTTCTTCCAAGGACTCTCTTCTTGGCTTGTAGATGGCCATCTTCTCCTGTGTCCTCATATGGTCTTCCTTCTGTACCCATCTGCGTCCAAATTTTCCCATCTTATAAGGACACCAGTCATATTAGATTAGGGCTGATCCTCTAATTACTTAATTTTAACTTAATTACCTTTTTAAAGACCCTATCTCCAAATATAGTCACATTCTGAAGTACTTACTGGGGGTTAGGACTTCAACATATGAATTTGGGAGGGGGGCACAATTCAGCCCATAACAGAGGGCATAAACAGAGGCCAAAGGAACACCAGTATAAGGGGTCAGGAAGTGGAATAAAAACCAGCAAAAGACAAAAGCAATGTGTCATAAAAGTAGGAAGATACTCAGGAAAGTATTCCAGATGCCAAAGAAAGAAAGAGTTTCCAGGAGGGCATAGTGAACAGTGTTAAATGGTGCTGTGGAATTCAATACCATAAGGACTAAAAGATATCCAGTGAGTTTAGTGAAAGAGAAATCACTAGTGACCTTGGTGAGAACTGTTGCAGTGCTAGCATGGGAGTGAAACTCTGATGAGAACAGATTGAGTGAACGGTAAGTAAGAGAGAGGGAAATAGAGTCATTTAACTTCTCTGGGGCTAGAAACTGAGAGGAGGAAGTAGGCTTCCTTGCGACACTTACTGCACATTGGATCATTCAGTCCTCACTTCAACACCCTTTTAGCTTCTTTACTGTGCTATATTCATTAATTCATTGAGTTTTTACTGCTCAATGCCTACACTGTGTGCCAGACACTGTTTCAAGACACTGTCCATGGTACATTCATGAACAAAACAAATATCTGAGCTCTCACAGAACTTAAATTCTTGTGGAAAAAGACAGACTATCAGTATTAAACATAATAATAAGTATATTTTAATTATATATAAGTAATAAACTATAAAATTATACAGTATATTAGGAGAGATAAGTACTGTGAAAAAAGAGGAAGTGAGCAAGGTCAAGGGAATGGGAATTCCAAGAAATGGGGAGGGGAGGAAGCTGCTGTACTAAATATCAAATAATGAGGATAAAATTAATGAAAATATGCAAAATTTCTATACCTAGAACTAGCACACTGAAAAAAGTCTTAAAAGATCAAATACATGGAGAGATATACCATGTTCATGGAAAATTTAATATTGTTAAGGCATCAGTACTCCATAAATTGTTCAATAGATTCTATGAAATCACAATCAAAATCCTGGCAGACTTATTTTTGCAGAAATTAACAATCTAATTTTAAAATGTATATGTAAATAAAAAATCCTAGAATAGCCAAGATAGTTTTTTCTTGACGGAGAAAAAGAAGTTGGAGGGCTTCGACTACTAAATTTTACTGTAAATAAAGTACATGAACATATCCCACCTCCTGGTTTCCTTTGTGTGCAACTGAGATCTGTATACCTACTCCCCACACTCCCCATACACCCATATGAAAGGACATCAGATGGGTGATGTAAGTTAAATCAAAGCCTTTCCAGAGATACAAATTGACTAAATATACCTTAATGCTAACATTTAGTAATGTTGTCCATAGTAGAGAACACAGCCAAAACAATAAGAAAGTTCTTGATCTAAGAAGAAAATTATTGGCCTATTGCAGATTGATTTTCAATTCTGTTTAATCCAGTATTTCCTAAAGTGTATTACTTGGTGATAATGTTTCAGGAACAGTAAGGAAGGAAGGGAAGAAGGGAAGGAGGGAAGGAGGGATGAAGAAAGATAACTCCTGATCAAATAAATTTGAAGATTGCTGAGTTCAACAAACTTTATGATTTTATTGTTGCAGGACTTCCCAGAATATCTAATCAGTTAATGTTCTCCATAATTCTCCACAATAGCAGAGAGTAAACTTTTGTGTTTGAAACCCTTTTTAAAATAACTAGTGTTCAATGGAACAACATACTTTCAGAAACGCTGTCTCAAGCCAATGGAAAAATGCTGCAAATATATATTTATTATTTTTCTCTGACTCAAGAGGAAAAAGCTAATCTTCAAGCTTATTAGAGCAAATCTTACATTTTAAGTGATATGAAGCATCAAGTTTTTATCAAAAGAACATAGGATTAGGAACCAGGAAATGTGCTCTCTTCTAACTAGCTGTGTGACCTTGGGAAGGAGCACTTTAATCTTTTCTAATAGAATTTCTTTCCTACAGCTGCAAAAGCAGAAATCCCCTGGACAGAGTTCTTTGTGGTGGCCAAATATAAAATGCATTTGAACAACAGAGAATTAAAGACAATACAATGTTAGAATGGAAATCCCCAGACTGTCCAGTTAGAAATTTCCTCCAATTTTCCTGATTCTTGCTTGTTGAGTACTGACCATATTTTGGTGTTGGGCTTGGCTCAATCAAGTGTCCCCAAAGACAGAGTGAGGTCAAAGGTGCAAATTTAACTGGAGCAAAGCCTTCAGGGATGGTCAAATCAGCAAAGTCAATGAGGAAGCACCCACTCTGTAGGCATCCCCACCTACGGCTGCTGTGTTTACAGATGTCCCCTCCTCAACCAGATCTATGAGGGTAATTGTGGGGGAAAAGAAGCCAAGAGGGATTTTTAAAGAATCCAAAGTTATAAAAATCCAAAATAATCTAGACTATTAGTCCTCAGGGGAAGAATCGGAAAATAAGACTGATGAGTTGGTAAGAGTACTTAATCCAAAATATTTTTCACCATATTTTTTTCATTTTATCTTGAATGATACAGTGAATCCCACTACTTAGAGATTCATTTACTGTACGCTGTTTAGAAAAAAATTGAAAAAATCTCTAGAAAGGATAAAGAGTTATTAAACATCCATCTGTAGTGTGAGTTTACTCAATCAGGCCACTTTCCTCTTAATACTTGAGGTTATTTGTACTCAGGGAATATGAGCTGTGACTGGCAGATTGGAGAAGGTAAGAGGAGTCTGGGAGCTGGGGGGAGTTTGCCCCAGTGGGAGGTGGGGCATGGCAGGGAACAGGTTCAGAGAAAGCACTCATATAGTACAGAGAAGTGCAAAAATGGAAGTGTAAAACAAGATGTTAACAACATACTATCCAATTTCCAATGGCTCCTAAGCCCTATCCTTCCTTTTCTTCTTCCTCCCTCCTTCACCTTATGGTCCCCTGCTAGAGACTACCAGGAAAGCTGGGACTAGGATCAGGCAACATCATGAGTGAGCTTGGTTTTTATGAGCTAGCCTGACAAGCTAGCCCACTTGTCGTTGTGATGGCCAAATGTATTCAAATTCCAAAGCACCTCCTTACATGAGAAATTGGGGGATATAACCTGTTCATGAGCCGAGAATTTCCCATAATAGCTAGTAAATAAATATTTACCGGGTGCCTACTAGGTGCTGAAGATACAGTGGAGAATAAGAGATGTCTCAGGGCTCACAAAGCTTAATGATCACATTTGATCAAAGTTCACTCAGAAATGCAGAAAGTGGGTTGCAGGGAAACAAGACTGAGGCCAGGAGCCCATCTAGCAGGCAGCTGCAGAAATGCAGGGAGGGATATGGTCCTTAATAAATAAGACTGTAGTCTTTTGTATTTTTCAGCAGAACTCCTGATATTTTGATCAGCAGGATAGTGGGCACTCTTTTCCTCTAAGGTTTATAATAAATAATTGCCATGGTTTTAATACTTATACCAACTCATCACTCTTTGGTTGAGGACTGCTCCCTCTAGAGCGGGAGTGGCCAGAGAAAGCACCCAGGCAGAACAGGTGCTGGCAGTTAGATATTCTGTCCTGCTCTGAAGTGATAAAGACAAGACAATATGGTCAGAGTACTGACCATGTTTGCTACCCACTTCTGGGGGCAGGCAGTGACTTCTGGGATCCCCCTGCAGGCTATGGGAAGACAATGGAACCACGGGTGTTGTCTCAGGCTTATCCATTAAGCACCTGCCAGCCATTTCTAGCCATCTACCTAAGAGTTGCACACTGCTCAGATGACCTACACTTTGAGAAACACAGCTCTAGCCCCTTGAAGAGCATCTAGCAAGCAATAAACACTGGTTGAAAGAGTGGACATACAGTTTAATTGTTTGTAGAACAAAAAGATGTCCATGTTTTCCATCATGTTTATCTCTCTTCATTTCAGTTTTTTCGTCTGTTGGTACTTATTCTTCCATGCTTAAGGAGTCCAGCTTCTTTCAGTGTGTTATCATTTAGCCATCCTTCCTCTAGGCCATAACACTTCAACCTATCATTGCTACTTTGATTCAACTTAGTAACCATTTCCTGAGTACCTACTGTATGAAAAACCCCTCGAGAGCTGTGGGGGCCACAAAAATGACTAGGGGCAACATGGATCCTTACTTCAAAGAGGATCTCCTTTGACTTCTTCTGGCTCCACTGTGAAATTTTTTTTAATCCTCTTATTATTAATTCCCTGGATCTCTCTAGCTCTGCCCCCTCTAGCCTCCCATTGTCTTGGAAACATACACTTCCCTGCTATGGTAGATTGTTACATTAATGGCTCTGAATGAATCACGCACCCAGTGAATCATGCCATTCCCTGGGGTAGTCGGTCCCCGACACTGAATTTGAGCTTGGCCCTGGGATTTGTTTTGGCCAGTGAGGCATTAGCAAACATGATGCATGCAGAAGCTAATACGCGCTTGTGCACTACAGTTTTCTCTCTTGGAATATGGCCACTGCC
Organism: Avahi laniger; assembly: GCA_963575035.1. Classification (NCBI taxonomy): domain Eukaryota; kingdom Metazoa; phylum Chordata; class Mammalia; order Primates; family Indriidae; genus Avahi; species Avahi laniger. The sequence continues at coordinate 8,076 of CAUYSK010074551.1, read as the reverse complement.
ATGAAGGGCAGGCTGGTCTAGACTATTGAGGATGAAAGAATGGAAAGAGGTCCCACTTCCCCAGCCATCCCAGCTGTACCGAGCATCCAGTGGACCTGCCTGCTGAATGCAGCCACGTGAGGGAGACCAGCAGAAAAACCACCCAGCTAGAGACACAGAATAATACGAAACAATTGTTGTTGAAGCCAAAGTCTGGTTGCTTTGTTATGCAGAGATCAATAACTGAAACAACACCTTATTTTCAAGGCCCTCCCTCCTTCTTAGGTCTACTGTGCCAGCAGGAAGAGCCCCGGCTCTTGAATCCACCTTCTGGCATCAAAGCCTTCCTGGTTATGTGGCTTTGGACAACTTACTTAACGTTTCTAAGCTTCAGTTTTCTGTGCTGGAGCTGTGTGTTTCAAAGTGTGGTCCACCTGCATCAGAATTACCTGGGTGTTTGTTTTAAAAATATAGACTTAAGCAGGCATTTGTATAACGGCCCCAAGCTGGAAACGATATAAACATCCACCTACTGGAGAGAGGATATGATACATTCATATAATGGAATACTACTCAGCATTACAAAAGGACTGAACTATCGCTACATGTAACAACACGGTTGACTCTCTCAGATACTATTTAGAAACAAAAAAGTCAGACACAAAAAAGGACATATTGCATGGTTCTATATATCTGAGATCCTAGAACAAGCAATACTGACTTGTGACTATCAGGCAAAACAAATTGATGGGATCAGAACCGTGACTGCCTCTGAGCAGGAGACAGGAATGCTTGACTGGAAAGAGCCACAAGGGGACTTGCTGGTGAGATGGGAAGGTTCTGTGTCACGAGTGGGCTGTGGGTTACACGGGTGTGCGCATTTGCAGAACTCATCAAACTATTTTCTTAAAATCTGCATTTTTATAAGAAAATTGTACCCCAATTTTAAAAAGAGATTGCAGAAAACATACAGATTTGGGCCTGCCTTGTGTGCTGCATACTTATGCTGGCTCTCTCCAACTATTTCATCTCCCGTGCGGAGAGGTTAGAAGGCTGAGAATACATGTCCAGGTCCCGCTGCAGCCAGGCTTCTGGGTGTGAACTGGTCCGGCCAGTTAGATGTGTTCACGCGTGATCTGGAAAGTGTAAAGGAAGCAACACTACTTTGCCATCTTTCCACTGAGCTTCAGGCCAATAAATGGGCTCTGGCAAATGGGAGCCACTCTCTGCTGGGGGCAGGATAGGGGTGTTGGTGACAATACTGACAGCCTAATACAAAATAGTGACAGAATGACAGAGGTTCCTTATTACATTTTCCCATAGTTCCCTGTACTTTTTCCTTAGAACCACTTTCCTAATTATACTTAAAGATTAATAATTTGTAACTATTTCATACTTCTCTCCCACTCTAGATGTAAGTTCAATAAGGGCAAGATGTGTATGTCTTGATCATTACTGTATCTCTGGCGTCTAGCTCAGTGCTTGGCACACAGTAGATGCTCAATTAATATTTGTGACTAAATAGATGAATACATGCCTCTACCCACATTATTCAGTATGGTGGCTCCTTGGGAAAGAAACAACAGGTGCAACCTTAGGTCCTTGTGGAGGTCCAATCAGGTCAGAACCAATCAACCTGTTTAATCTGCAGGTTGATGATACTCAAAGTAAAACAAATAAGGTCCTGGCAGTTGTCATGCGCAAGTGGCAGGGTACAGGGGGCCTAGGACTGCTGAGCTGAGAGATCTGGTTCAGGTGAAGTTTTTATCTTAGCCTCAGAGCAAGAACAGAAAGCGGTCCTATTTGTATTCAGCGTTCTTGTCTGCCCCTGTGGATACCCTGTCAGAGTACTATCACGTTCACCTCAGGAGGCTGCTGCTACAAGGATCACATAAGACATTAGCTACTGCTATGGTCTGAATGCTCATATAAAAAGAAAATTAAAGTCTCAGGGCTACCCCCCAACTTCTTATGTCAAAGAGAAGATAAAAGCTTCAGGCCTCATAGATCATACATTAAGGAAATTCCTTGCTAACATCCCATAAGCAAGGACATGAAAATTGTACCTAAGTCTAGCACCAAAAACTAAAACCTATCCGATCCCACACTAATAATGAATTACAAGTTTATCTTACAGGTAACAGAACTGGAGGCAAAACAGACTCAGACACCCTTCCACCTACCCAGGGACATCTACATAATGGATGCTTCCTTCATGCTCTTATTTTATGTAAAATATAAATTTCCTGAGCCACACAAAAATGTAAATACTTTGCCTCATCAGCCTCTGCCCTACCCTCTTTCTCCTTCTCTGCATATGCCTCTAAAATGCTGAAAATTCCAACTTCCCCTTTAGAAAAAACAGCCACAGTTTGTCTGCAGTTCATGCTTTTCCCAGGCACATCCTCAAAATTGGCTTAATAACCCTCCATTGATTAAGATTTTAGCCTCAGTCATTTACTTGAGTTGACATTTGAGTCCCCCCAAAAAACAATTTCTTGAAACCTATTCCCCAATGTGACGGCATTAGGAGGTGGGCCCTTTGGAAGGTGATTAAGTCATGAGGGCAAAGCCCTCATAAATGGGATTCGCGTCCTTATAAAAGAGACCCAAGGGGAAGAGACAAGATGGCTGAACAGAGACACCAGCTGCCAGATCATCTCAGAAAGAAGGAAAAGTTTTAGATAAAAACAACAACGATAACAACAACAAAAAACCAATCACAGATTGGGTGTAATTCTGAGGAAAAAGTGCCAGAACTAAAAAGAGATTCCATGGGAAGAAGTCGTAGAGCAGAACAAAATATCAGGAGAGGTCAACCACTGAGAGGCCTGGAATCCAGTGAAAAGGGTAGGTGGAGCAGTTTGTTCCTCCCTCCCTCACATCTCAGGCAGTCAGCAGGCTACTGAACTGCTGGAGAGACTTTCTACGCTCACAATGCCAAAAGCTGGTGTCACCAGTAAACTGGGTGCCTGTTGAGGACAAAGCACCAGCCTGCCAATCCCTTTGGCGCACTTCCTGTCACCACAGACCCAAGCTGAGATGGCAGGCGCCATATTGCTCCTCCACCCATCATGCGTCTTTGTCCTTCCCCAGGGGGCTTGAGCTCTCTCACTTTTTGTCTTTCTCATTCCCACAAAAACATTTTCCAACTCTGGCCCAGACTGCGGGAGCCACAGAGGGCCAATGGGTCATGGAGGATCTGTGTGACCCCAGAGCCTGGACATCCCCAGTGGGCTGCCTTCCTGAGACACAGACAAAGATGACCAGGGTGCTAGCTTCCTTGCTTCCAGACTCTTTTCCGCCCCTTCGCCTCCCCCACCCACAACTGCTGAGAGAGATGATTGAGCCAGAGCTCTCAGGAGCTGCTGCTTCCCCTTCATTGATGTATACATGACACTGGAGCTTCCACAGAAGGAAGGGCTCAAACCTTTCCTCTTAAACCTGCAGAGGAATATTGGGTGCTCAGACTGTGAGCTCCCTGCTCACCAGCCCTCCCTGGGGCTGCTTGCCTGGCTGCTCCATCATAGCAGGGCACATCCGGAAGTGGACAGATATCAAATCTGCTTGAGCACCGCACAAGCAACTAGGTACCAGCATGCTTCTCCCTGGCGTGGTCAGGGATTGATCTTTGGGGACCTAGGGACAGGCCCACAGGCCAGAACCTATACCCTCAGGACTCAATTGTCTTGCTCAGGGGCATGGAAGGGAGATTTGTGAGCTAATCCAGTGAGGCGAGGAAGCCCACATGGACAAAACTGAAGGGAGCACAGTGTGGGTCCCAGCCACAGCGCACTCATGAAGCACAGCAGGAAGGCTGTGCTCTCAGCCCAGAGTGGGATCCTGGGCAAGGGAGATTCCAGCCTCCAGAGCCATCGTGGCAGAATTCAACTAGTTTGAGCCCCTGCCAGCTGGCAGACTCAGGAGGGACACTGCCGAGCACCCAAGGGGGAAGAGCAAAACCCAATCTGATGGTCAGATTGTGAATCTCACATGACCCTGCCTCTACAGCAGACTTTCTGGCTGGGTGGGGCCACTTCACCACTCCCTGGTAACTTTTCCCCAGAAGCTGGGAGCAGACCTTTGACCCCTGCCCAAACAGCTATCTTACCAACTTTTGTGGAGCCTGAGGGCAGGTTCACCCAACTCAGACCCACCCAGCCTCACTGCCCCATCCACATCTGCTGTGGCAGAGAATAAGAACTCACCTGAAAGTTCCAGGGCCCCACCTACCACCTAGGTCATTCACGTGCTTCTCCTAAGGGGCTAGAGCTGGTCACAGGTCCCAAAAACAACACTGCAGTTTGTTCCTTCCAGCAAGCACCACCTACTGACAAGGAGGTCAATTTGCACAGCCCTTTACAGCATTTACTGACTCAATTATATAGAGTGTGGTTGATTCTTACCCACAAGCACCACCTACTGTCTCAGATATTAAACTGGGCATGAAAAAACAATTCACACTGTTAAGACCACAGAGCTAGAGAAAGAGAAAGGATCTCAAAGACCTCCACCCCTACTCATCAAAGAGAGACAGGGAATCTGTCCACATATAGCTCACCACTGCTATAGCCTCCAAACAACTAGCAATTGATAAAACCACCACACTGAGGATATCTATAACCAAAGCATCCTTCCAGAACCTAGATCATCATCAAAGCACCCACAAGCAAAACCAAAGGTTCTTACCCAACATATGCTACAAACACTCATTTACAAGTTGGGGTGGAAGCCCAATCTAAACAAAAGAAAATTTCAAAATAAGAAGTGACAGCTGCCTCAGATGAGAGGAAATCACCCAGAGAACTTGTGAATTATGAAAAATCAGAGCTAAAGGACATCCACAAAAGGGAATGCCAGCTCTCTAGCAATGGATACCAACAAAAATGAAAATACTAAAACCACAGATGAAGAATTCCAAATATGGATTGTAAGGAAGCTCAATGAAATTCAAGAGAAAATGGAAAACAACTCAAAGAAACCAGAAAAAAAATTTGGGAAATGAATGACAAATTCACTAAAGAGATGACCATATCAAAAACAAACAAACAAACAAATAGAATTTCTGGAAATGAAAAATTCATTTAATGAAATCCAAAACTTGGTGGAAAGTTTTAAGAATAAACTAGACTGGGCAGAAGAAAGAATTTCAGAGCTTGAAGACAACTCTTTCATATTAAATCAGTCAAAAACAAAGAACACAAAATTAAGGAGAATGAACAAAGCCTACAAAAAATATAAGATTATGCAAAATGGCCTAATGTAAGAATCATAGGCATCTACAAGGGTGACGAAGAAAACACACAAGGGCTAGAAAACCTATTTGAGAGAATAATTGAGAAAAACTTCCCTGGTCTTATTAGAGATTTAGACATCCAGGTACAAGAAGCTCAACGAACACCTGGAAGATTCATTACAAATAGGCAATCACCAAGATACATAGTCATCAGACTGGCCAAAGTCAATACAAGGAGGAACTCCTGTAAACTATGAGGTAAAAACATCAAGTGACGTACAAGGAAAACCCGTCAGGCTAACTGCAGACTTCTCAACTGAGACCTTACAAGGCAGAATAGATTGGGGCCCCATCTTCAGTCTTCTTAAACAGAACAACTGCCAGCCTAGAATTTTGTATCCTGAAAAACTAAGTTTCATATATGAAGGAGAAATAAAGACTTTTCTAGACAATCAAACACTGAGGGAATTTGTCAAGACCAGACCTGCCCTGCAGGAAATACCCGGAAATGCATTATACATGGATTAGCATAATAGACACCCACCCATATAAAACCACCCAAGCTGAAGCTCAGGGCTCATAAAAAACCATAGCACAAGATGTACAGCAAAGCAATTAAGATGCTACCCGGCAGGATGAACAGAACAGCATCCACATATCAATTCTATCAATCAAAGTGAATGGTTTGAATGCCCCAACTAAGAGACATAGGCTGGCTGAATGGATGAAAAAATACAACCCAATTATCTTCTGTCTCCAGGAAACACATCTAATTCACAAGGACTAAAACAGACTCAAGGCAAAGGGATGAAAAAAAAAATTCCATGCAAATGGAAACCAAAAGAAAGCTGGTGTAGTCATTCTTACATCAGATTAAATTGACTTTAAATCAACAATAGCAAAGAAAGACAAAGATGGTCATTATATATGGTAAAGGAAACAATTCAACAAGAAGACACAACAATCCTAAATATTTATGCACCTAACAGAGGAGCATCCCGATTCATAATGCAAACCCTACTAGATCTAAGCAAAGAGATAAGCAGCAACATGATAATTGCTGGACACTTCAACACCCCACTGACAGAACTGGACAGATTGCCCAAGCAAATAATAAATTTAAAAAAAAACTGGTGTTAAATGGGACTTTAGAGCAAATGGGCCTAACAGACATTTACAGAACATTTTACCCAAAAACTACTGAATATACATTCTCTTTATTAGCACATGGAACATTCTTCAAGATTGATTATATCTTAGGCCACAAAACATGTCTCAACAAATTAAAAAAAAAAAAAAGAAATCATACCATGTATCTTCTCAGACCACAGTGGAACATAACTAGAAATTAACTCCAAGAGAAACATTCAATTCTACACAAAGTCATGGAAATTAAACTACCTGGTGCTGAACGATTATTGGAACAATAATGAAATTAAGATGAAAATCAAAAGATTCCTCAAACTGAATGACAAAGGGGACACAAGCTATCAAAATCTACGGGATTCAGCAAAAGCAGTCCTCAGGGGAAAATCTATAGCCTTAAATGTCTACATCAAAAAGACAGAAAAATCATAAATCAACAATCTAATGTCATCTCAAGGAATAAGAAAAGGAAATAATAAACAGAGCAAATCACAGAATGGGAGAAAATATTTGCAAGCAATACATCTGATAAAGGGCTAATAACCAGAATCTACAAAGAACTCAAGGATATCAGCAAGAAAAAAACAAACAACCCCATTAAAAAGTGGACAAAAGACATGAACAGCTTTTCAAAGGAAGATAGACATATTAAAAAATGCTCAATGTCGCTAATCATCAGAGAAATGCAATTTAAACCACAATGAGATATCACCTTATCCCTGTAAGAATGGTTTTTATTAAAAAGGCCAAATACAATAGACACTGGTGTGAATGCAGAGAGAAAGGAATGCTTACACACTATTGGTGGAACTACAAATTAGTACAACCTCCATGGAAAACAGCATGAAGATTCCTCAAAGAACTAAAAGTCGACCTACCATTTGATCCAGCAATTCCACTACTCGGGCGTTTACCCAAAGAAAAACAAGTTATTTTATCAAAAACACACCTGCATTTGAATGTTTATTGCAGCACAACTCACAATTGCAAAGATGTGGAATCAACCCAAGTGCCCATAAATTCATGACTGGATTAACAAAATGTGGTATGTGTATACTATAGAATATTACTCAGCCATGAAGAAGGATGAATTCAGGCCTTTTGCAACAATTTGAATGGAACTAGAGACCATTATCCTAAGTGAAGTATCTAAAGAATGGAAAAACAAACACCACACGTATTCACTATTAAATTGGAACTAACTAATAAGCACATATGTGCACAGAGGAAAATAAAACTCAGTGGGAATCAAGCAGGGGGGTAGGAGGAGGAAGAGATGGGCAAAAATCTACTTAATGGGTTAATGAACACTTTCTGGGTGATGGGCACACTTATAACCCTGACTCAAGCATAACAAAAGCAATCCATGTAACCAAACACATTTGCATCCCCATAATATTTTGAAATAATTTTTTTTAAGAAGGAGATCCCAAAGAGATCTATGCCCATTCCACCTTGTGGGGATATAGCGAGAAGGTGCCATCTATGAACGAGGAAGTGGACCCTCACCAGAAACTGAATCTGCTGGTGCCTTGATCTTGGACTTCCCAGCCTCCACACCATGAGAAACAAATTTCTGTTGTTTATCAGCCACCCAGTTTATAGTATTTTGGTTTATAGCCATATAACAAACTAAGACAAATACCAAGAGGTTTGGAAAATACTAATCAGTTTGTAGCTGGGCATGGGTGGCAAACACTTATAGTTCAAACTAC
>CAUYSK010074548.1:0-13777 GCA_963575035.1 Avahi laniger | reverse complement strand
GTCCTGATGCCGCAGGCAGGTGCCCCTCTCCGCTTGCTAACACACAGCACGGAGGACAGAGCAACCAAACAGCTGCCCAGGGCCATACTCTCTGTGGGGAAAGTGACTCTGGAGCCCAGAGCTTGTCCTCAGAGTGGCCCGCACTGACTGCGACCCAGCCACGATTAGAACCTGTGTTCTGCTGCGCACAGGGCAGGTCTTGGAGCCCAGGGCAATGATCCTGTGAGGGACCAAGGTTGCCAGCCCCATGTGCCCCGTCCCCAGCTGGGCATCAGAGCCTCACAAGACAAAGCCCAAGTGCACCCAGCCCCAAGCCTTCCCCACATACCCCAAGGGCTCTTCTTCCAAAGGCCCATCTCCATGTGGGCCATAGGCAGGAACAAGACGTCGCCAGGGGCTGTGCCACCAGCCGAGGTCAGGCCCCAGAACTGGGCTGTGAAAATCCTCTGAGACTGACAGGAACACTAACAAGGTCCCTGTGGCACCCTCCTATGTTGGGGCCGGGGAACCCAGGGCCAGACCAGAGAGGCCGCAGGCTCCATCAGGGACGTAGGGAGCTCTGAGCTCGGGGCGAGCTCACCTGGAGGAGCCGAGGTGGTGCTGAGGACTGGTGTGGGCAGGTGGGGGTCCTGGCTTGGATGGGGCCATGAGAGCTGAGCCGCCCACAGACGCAGTCCCTGGGCAGGACACGGCCACCTGGCTGTACCAGGCCCCGCAGTGCAGAGCTGCAGAGCCCCACTCAGCACAGGTGCCAGCAGCAAGGCATGTTCCCAGATGTGCCCCAGGCCTCAAACCCCTCATGATGACCCCCACAGGTGAACTTAGTTACCTGCACCCACCCAAGGCCTCCCACTGCAGCCGTTGCCTTACGGGTCCAGGAGACCAGGTTGGGGTTTGCAGGGCTGAACTGAAGTCGTGGCACCCAGGACCTTGCCCTCCCATGGGAAATGGAGACACCATTTTCATGGTTACAGGGAGATGCTAGCAGAACACAGGTAAGATGCACCTGCCAGGAGACATCACCATGAACCCAGAGAGGGAAGCAACATTTCAGAGCCCAGCTAGGGTTAGAGACCCCAGATTTCCCTGGGAGTGAGCTGACTTGGAGAGACGAGGAGGAGATGGTCACAGTGGGTCGAGGAGAGGGTTAGGAATGCACACCTGTGCCCGTGGACACGTGAGGGGTGCAGAACTAGAGTCATCGTCCACCCTTCCTTGGAACGTGGACATTTCAGGAATCTGGTGAAAAGCAGGGGCTTTCCCTAGAGAAAAAACAGAAACATGCACACACACTCTTCCCCAAACTATTGCAAGGACCTTATGGAGCCTATGAACCCAGGGAAAGAACCTCTAACTAAGAGAGAGTCGTGTGTATTTGGGCATCAAGTAATAACAAGAAATATGAATGACTTAGTGTTACCTTGTTGGCTTCCTCGTGTATTTATCTCTGTCTCCTGTGCCAGACTCAGCTCCAGGAGGGCAGGAAGCTTGACTCTCATTCCCCGTGAATCCCCAGAGCCTGGCACAGAGCCCAGCGTGCACGAGGCGCACGATAAACCCCGACTGGGTGAATACACGGGTTCACAACTTAGTGCTTCAGCACTCACAAGTGGCTGGCATGGGGCAAACCACAAAAAAATGAAGTGGGCTTCTTTAAGAGCTTGGCGGGGCGACTCCCACAGCAATTCCATGCCTGTCTCCACGGGGCATGGAGAGCCTGCAGCTGGGTGCTCGGCCATTCTCACTGGGAGCGAGAGGGACACGGTGGCTGTGAACAGAACTCCAGGGTCTGTGCCCGCAGCCCTGGCGAGCAGCCGGGAGCTGACCCGATACCTCCGTCTCCCAGCCCCAAGCAGGGGGCGACTCCAGGCCGCAGAGACCCGGGCGGCGGTGGGGAGCCTCCACACTGCGTGCCATTGATCGTCAGTAATGAATTTCTTTGTGGAAAGGAACAAACCACTCCACAGTGAGACCAGCCAAGGCCGCCCCAGAGCGGCAGCCTGGTGTCTCAGGCATGCTAATTACCGTGCTGTCTGAGTTCATCTGATCGGCCTCTCCCACCACTGTTCCATAACCGACACGCTAATCTGTCCCCACCTGATGGCGTCCAAGCAGGACAGACTTACTAATAAACCCTAATGCAGACTGGTGATAAAGAAAATTATAACATGGAGATTAAAAACCGTGATGTCAGCTTCTAGAAGATTGCAGTGCACTTAGCTCCTTTTGTAGTGCATTTCAAGGACTATTAGTTGAGATCACTCATTGCATTCAGGGCCTCTGCTGTAAGATAATCTTGACTGCTCTATCCGCTCTCCTGAGTCTGACAGGAATTCCAGCAAGCCGCACAGCTCGCTTACGTCGTGGAGGTTACGCAAACGCATTCTCAAACCAGTAAGTCTTTGGAAACCATAAGGGACGTGCAACTATTTGAATGAGTTCAGGCATGATAATTTCTCTGGCGTGGACACAGAGCCCCAATGACAGGCAGCATGGTATCAGAAAAAGGCAGTAGGATTTGTTTAACAGCTTTATTGGGGTATAATTGGCATACAATAAATTGCACATAATACAACATAAAAATTTCAACGCACTTTTGACATGTGCATCGCCACGATCAGGACCATGAGCATATTCACCACCCCCAAAGTCTCCTGACACTGTTTGTGGTGTTTCTCCCCCACCTCTCCCTGGCCCCTGTCCCAGTCCCCAGGCAACCACCCATCTGCAATCTGTCACTATAGATTAGTTTGCATGTTCTACAGCAGTGATCCCCAACCTTTTTGGCATCAGGGATCAGTTTCATGGAAGACAATGTTGTCACGGATGGGGGGAGGAGAGGGCTGGGGGTGGCGAGTGATGAGAAGCATCTCTACAAATGAAGTTTCCCTCCTTTGCGCACCTCTCACCTCCTGCTACGAGACCCGGCTCCCAACAGGCCACGGACCGGTACCAGGCCACAGCCTGGGAGTTGGAGATTGCAGTTCTAGAGTTCTACATACATGAAATCACACAGTGTGTCTTTTTGTCTGTCTTCTTTCACTCAGCCTAATTATTTTGAAATTCATCCATGTTGCTGCCTGTACTAATAATTGATTCCATTTTATTGCTGGGTAGTATTTCATCACATAAATGTACCACAATTCATTTATCCATTCACTCGTTGATTGATATTTCAGTTGTCTCCAATTTGTGGCTATTATGAATAAAGCTGCTACGTAAGTCTTTGGGTGGACATATGCTTTCATTTCTCTGGGGTAAATACCTAGGAGTAGAATGGCTGATGTGGCATAGGTGTATGCTGAGCTTTTCAAGACACTGCCAAACTGTGCTCCAAGATGGTGGCGCCATTTGACCTTCCCACCAGAATTCTAGTTGCTCCATAACCTAACACTTGGTATGCTGGTCCTTTTAATTTTAGCCATTCTAACTGCTATTCTGAAATAGCATCTTATTGTGGTTCTAACTTACATTTCCCTAATCAATAAGAAGCATCTTTTCATGTGCTTATTTGCCATCCATATATCCTTCTTTGGTAAAGTGTCTATTCAAATATTTTGCCCATTTTTCATTGTGTTGTTATTATTGAGTTTTAAGAGTTCTTTATATTCTATATGGGATCCCTTTATCAGATATGTGACTTACAAATATTTTTTCTCAGTCTGTGGCTTTTTTTCTCAGTATCTTTCAAAGAGCAGAAGTTCTTAATTCTAATGAAATCCAGTTTATCATTTTTTTCTTTTATTAATTGTGCTTTGGTGGTATATCTAAGAAATCTTTGCCTAACCTAAGGTCACAACCATTTTCTGCTATGTTTTCTACTACTAGTTTTATATTTTTAAGTTTTACACTTATGTCTGTGATACATTTTGACTAATTTTTAAATATAGTGCAAGGTAATTGAAGTATACTTCTTTTGTTTGCACATATTTAATTGTTCCTGCACCATTTGTTGAAAAGATGATTTATTTTTTCTTCACTGAATCGCCTTTGCCCCTCTGTTAAAAATCAATCATCCATTTACATGGGGGTCCATTTTGGCATGGTCTATTCTGTTCCAGTGATCTATTTGTGTTCACACCAAATGCACACTGTCTTGATTATTGTTGCTTTTTAATGTTTTGAAACTAAAACTTTGAAAAACTAAAAATTTTTGGTTTACTGATTATAAGACCATCTATGTGCAAAATTCAATGAGATCTACAAAAAAGGTACAAGCACTAACAAGTAAGCTCAGCAACATTGCAGTATAAAAAAAATCAATATACAAAAATCCACTGTATCTATATACTAGCAAGGGATAACTGAAATCAATTTAAATTTAAGTCATGTAGTGTTAGTCCTCCGAGTGAATTCTTCCTTTCCAAAGTTGTTCTGACTACTGTAGGTACTTTACATTTCCATGTGAATTTTAAAATCAGCTCATCAATTTCTAGTTTTAATAAAAGCATGCTGGGATTTTTTATTGGGAACACAATGAGTGTGTAGATTAATTGGGGGGGTGTCTGATATTTTAACAGTAATGAGTTTTTCCTTCCATGAACACAGTATATCTCTGCACATATTTTGGTCATCTTCAATTTCTTTCAGCAATCTTTTGTAGTTTTCAGTGTACAGGTCTTGCTGATTTTTGTCAGACTGATCCCTAAATAGTTCACGTTTTATATTCTATTGTGTATAGTATTCTTTTTTATTTGGATTTCAATGTTGCTAAACTCACTTGTTAATGCTAGTAGCTTTTTTGTAGGTCTCACTGAACTTTGCACATAGATGATCTTATAGTCAGTAAATTCAAAGGTTTAATTTTTCCTTTCCAATCTGGGTGACATACATACATACATGCATTTATTTATTTATCTTTTTTTTTTTTCTGCCAGATTGCACTGGCTAAAACCTCAGGTAAAAGGTTGAATAGATGTGGTAAGCGTGAACATCCTGCGTTATTCCTAATCTTAAGGGGAAAGCGTACAGGCTTTCACCACTAACCACAATGTTAGTTGTAAGTTATTCATAAATACCCTTTATGAAGTTAGAAAGTCCCCTTATATTCCTACTTTGCTGACAGTTTTAACATAATTGGATGTTGTATCTTGTCAAATGCTTTTTGTTGCAACATAATCATACGTTTTCTTTTTCAATCTGTAATCGTGGTGAATTTCATCAACTAGTTTTTCAATGTTTAACCAGCCCTGCATCACTGGACTAAGCCCCGCCTGCTCATAATGAAGTATCCTGTTGCTGACCTTCTGTGAAATCTTCATATGTCTGTATAAAGTATCCTTTATGAAGGATATCAGTTCAATTTGCTTATAATGTTTTGGTCAGTTTTAATATCCTAATAACACTGGTCTTATAGTATGAGTTGGGAACTATTCTCTTTTCTTCAATTTTCTGCAAGAGTTTGCATCAAATTAGTAATATTTCTCTCCTAAATATTTGGCAGAAATCAACATGACGTCACCTAGATCTGGATTTTTCTTTTTCAGAGGTTTTTCAACTGCAAATTCAATTTCCTTAATAAGTATATGACTATTCAGACTTTCTATTTCTTCTTGAGTGTGCTTTAGTAATTTGTGTCTTTCAAGGAATTTGTCCATTTCCTTTTAGTTGTGAAATTTTTTGACATAAAGGTTTTCAAAATATTCCCGTATTATTTTTTTAATGTCTGTAGCATCTCTAGAGATGCCACCTTTATCATTCCTGAAGCTGGTAATTTATGTCTTCTCTGGTTTGTGTTTCTAATCAGTCTATTTATCAATTTTATAATCATGAAGAACCAGCTTTTATTTTCTTTTGTTTTTCTGTCTTCTATTTTATCATTTTCCATTCTAATCTTTATTTTTTTATTTTCCTATACTTATTTTGGATTTCATTTGCTTTCTTTTCCTAGCTTCTTAGATGCTGAAATAATTGAGTTGAGGACTTTCTGTTTTTCTAAGGGGCAATGGAACTTGAAGTCACATAGCCATTAGTTTTTGTCTTTCTTGTTAGGTGACCTTAATCTAGTTTAATGACCTGCCCAAACCTCAGTTTTCCCATGTGGAAAATAGGGCTGAAAGTACCTAACTTACAAGGTTATTGTGACAATTCAATGACTTAAGTTTGTGAACAGTTAGCCCAATACTGGCATACAGTAATTGCTCAATAAGTGCTTCTTTCCTTCCTATCCCCATGACAAGCAACCACCTCCATCACCTCCTTGGGTCACACCCCAGGGCACATAAAAGTACCCCACACATCCACCAAACACAGAGGCTGATGCAACTACAGGAGTCCAGCAGATTTGATCCGTTCATTTCGAGAGAAGCAAACTGAGGTACAGAGATTAACTCCTAAGCACCTATTCCTTTAGATCAGCTTTCGAGGTTCAAGCTGGGAAAACAGGAAACCAGGAACAGGTTTTCCATGACACTCAAGGGCTTGGTGGATATCCCAAAGAATAACAATGAAAGGCATCCCCAGGTCCCTGTTAGCTTTTACCTTAGCATTTGAGCATCCCCAGAAGACACAGATCCCAGTGGGCTGTAGTAGGAAAAGTATGGTCACTGCGGTCAGACCTGTTCTGCCACTGGTTGGCTCCGTGACCTCAGAAAAGTTACTTAACCTCCCTGAGGCTCGATTTCATCACTGGCAAAATGGGGTTGATAATAATACTAAGCATCTGATAGGCACTTTCTGTGTACCAGGCGCTTAGTGTCATCCCAGTGCCAGCTCCTCTAAACCTCACAAGAAGGCTGTGACGTAGATGTCTGCGGGCAATCTGAGACAGACTGAGCACCTACTCAAGTTCACATTAGCTAGAAAGGTTGGAGGTGAGACAGGAACTCAGACAGTCTGCACCAGAGCCTGAGTGCTAAACCCCAATCCCCGGCTGCTAATTATCCTATCCTCCCAGGGTTTGGTGAAAATTAACGAATATACCCAAGGGACCCAGCACTGAACCAGACCAGGAAATGTGAGATCCCCAGGAGCAGGCAGAGCGCCGGGGAGCCCCAGGAAGAACAGGTGATGTTCCTCGCATCTGTGCATGCTGAGAAGCACTGGGGGCCACGTTTGGGGCTGCCCTAGTTCCAGGGGAGGTATTTATAGTGCAGGAGGCATCATGCCTGCTCAGGCTGAGCTGAGCCTGGAGCTGATTTGCACATGGAATTGGCCATTATCGGCTCATTTCCATATGGCAGCTACATGGGAGGAATAATTCAAGGAGAAGCCCCCAACACCCATCTCCTAAGGAGCTTTTACTTTGCAGCTGCCACTAAGACACATGAAGAGAGATGTCAGAGCCACAGGGACCAACACCCACCCTGCCCCCTACCCTAACTGGTGGAAGGGAAATGCGTCTCAGAGGAAGAGACCCACCCAAGGCCTGCTGGTTGGCAATGGCAGGGCTGGGTGGAGACACCAGGAGGACTCCAGGCCTTTGCTCTGTCCTGGCAGAGCAGAGCTTCGATCAGCACTGATGAGGGACACACACACTCAAAGTGACACACATGGCAGAGTGAATGGAGGTGTGAGCGTGCATGGCCCCTACGTGGGCTGCAGCAAGTTGGGCAGTGTTCTTCACTGCACAGATGGGAGGATAGAGAAGATAGACACCTACAGAGTGAGCAGAAAAGCTGCCCGGGTTTGAACTCCACTCCTCCCCCAGCACCAGGCTGAGGTCCCCTACTGGGGCCAAGGGCAGAGGGCCCCCGTGTGGTTAGAACGCTGCTCAGCTATGCTGATGGCCATCCCCAGGCCCCCGCTTACTTCAGGGAAAACCAGTTCACTCTCCTATAAACCAGCCCAGAGGGAAAATGGGAGCTCAGCGCCCCAGGAGAAGAGCTCCTTACTGGGCCTGGCCTGCCCACACCTGCCACCCTGCCAAGCTGTCCAGTCCCCTCCCCCAGACACTGCCTAAGCCTAGCAACAGGTTCCTTTGCCAAGAGCGACTCCCTGAGGAATACAGAAGTCTCTGTGCCTGGGGCCTGCACGAGGGTACCAGAGGGCTGGGAGGAGTGGAGAGAAGCATTCAAAGCACCTCCCTCTCCCTTGGGGCACCCGCAGGCTGGCAGAGCTGCCCTGTGGCTGTGGGACACATATCCAGTCTACCCCCATCCATCGTCCACCACTGCCATTATTTTATTATGTTAAAAAATAATCATAACACTCCACCAAATGTGCCAGGCCCTGTGCTAGGCACATCCATGATCTCACTGAATTCACTGGACATGCTATCATATAAGTACCAGCGTTATCTCTGTTTGACAGATGAGGAAACAGAAGGTCAGAGTGGCCTGGTTGGGCAAGCTGCACAAGGAGCCACAGGGAGAACCAGGTGTCTGTGGAAGAAAGCTGCAGGCAAAGTCACATCTTTCCAGGCCCAGGACTCTCCTGACACCTGCCAGGGATGCAGCAGGTGGACTCATTTCTGAAAGGCCCATTTTCAACCATCCAAAGGCACCTCCCTCTGACTTCCTGCTGTCTCAAAACCCACAGGTACCTTCGGGCACTTTTCAAGGCTCTATCTGCTCCTCAGTGCACAGGCTCATTCTGCGACCCTGGAAATCCATGACTCAAACCAGACTCATCACCTCTCCTCTCGGCTCTCCCACCACTCTTCAGGGTGATGGAACCGCTGGCCTTCTTGCTGGGGATGGGAGGGAGCCTCTGATGCCACCTCCCCACTCCGCCTGCCCTAACCTGTCTGCTTCCCACTGCAGTCACTTCCTGCTGCCACGTGGCCCCCCCACATCTCCTCTGCTGTGGTCTCACTGCCACCACCCTCAGCCAGGCCTCACCACCACCCCCCAGATGTCCTGGAAAGGCCTCCTCATGCTCCCCTGCCCGTGGTCTCCCTGTCCCCAGTGTCCCCATCTCCTGCACACACACCTGTGTGCACACACACTCACTTCCACTCTACTCTACAAACTACACCAAAAATATGACTTTATACGTCCTTGACCTTGAACCTGCAACTCTCCCGATCACCTGTGGCAGGCTCCCAATTACCTACTTCTCATTGCCGACTACTCACATTTCGGGCCAGAAAAATTATTCATTGTCAGAGGCTATCAGAAGCGGGGAGAGGCTGTGTGAGGTTTAGCAGCATCCCTACCCTCCAACCACCAGGCTGCCGGCACTCCTAACCTGGCGTCCAAGCCCTTCGCTCGTGCCTGCAAACTCACCTGACCTTCCTCGCACGACTCCCCAGTCACAGGCCCCTGGCTGCTCTGTGCTGGGGCTGCTCCCCTCCCGGGCACCTCTGTCTCTCTCTGCCTGAACCCTCTCTGCCTCCCAGCACCCGGCACAGGGCCACAGCACCCCTTCCGTGACTGAGCCCTGGCTCCCCACCGCCCTTTGGCAGACATCGTGCCATTGGTTATCCCGTGTCGCCATCTGGTCCTCCACCCCCAAGCAGGTCACAACCACCCTGCAAGTGGGACACAGGGAGTGGTGCTAACCTGGCCCTCCAGAACGAGAAGGCTCATGTGTGCCACTTGCTGATTTCCATGGTGTAAATACTGCCACCATGACCAATTTCTGGGCACCAAAGTGAGGTCACCGAACATGCAGTTGGGAAGAGCTGGCCCCTGTGCACAGACTCCAGAGCACCCCACATGCCTCCTCCCTTCACTGTTCCCAGCCCCACCACAGGTGTGGGGGCCCCCAAAGCCTCACTGTGCTGGTGCCTGGGCCCTCTGCAGGGTCAGGGAGGGGCTGGCACAGCACTCGATGGCCACAGCCTGGCTCTGTAGCTGGGTGCTCTGACCACAGTGGCCACAGCCAAGGCCCAGGAGGTCCCAGGTGGACCAAAGGTGACCCAGTGTGCCCGTCCCCATCCTGCAGGTCTGCAGGGCACCTTGCTCTCCCTCCCCACACGGGCCAGCCACGGGAAGAATTTCACCTTGAGCTGCCCTAGGCCTTCCAGCAAAACCTTGTGCCGACATGGAAGGAAGGAGGCAAGTTGATTGATCTTCCTTAGTGACTGTTAGCAAAATTCATAGCTGGCCACAGACTACATTCATCTGAGCCTCTGACTTTAATTGCCACAGGCACCTAAGATGTGTAGGTGTTTGCAGGTGTATACGACCATGTGCATGTGTGAGTGTGTGTACGACAGGCATCCATCCGTGTGTGCTCAGGTGCGTGCATGTGTTTGTGTGTGTGTGTATGATTAAAGCTCCAGATCTCTGGGCTTATTATTTCTGTTACCTCCAACCCATTTGTTGAATCACCCAATAAGCATCCTGCTCAGGCCTGTTACGTGCAAAACCAGGCCTTTGGTGCCAGGGATTCAAACTGAAGTAAAGCAGGATTTTCACTGAGGAGCTTATTGCACAGAGGGAAAGAGGAAAGGAAGTCAGTAATTATGGCCCAGTGACCTAGTGTGAGACGCAGAGGGCTGTGGAGCCCAGAGGAGGGACAGCCCGTCTGTAAGGGGGACAAGGGGAGCAGAGAAAGGTGCCCAAGACAAGGAGACACTGAAAGGAGGCTTGGGGATGGATGACTAGCTCAGGCAGGAGGAACTGGAGAGGACTGGGAGCCATGCTGGGGTGGGGACAGGACACATTCAGGAAGGTGGGTCCCTGCATGGAGGTGGCCAGTTTGCACTCACATCCACCCCTGCCCTTCCCTATGGAGTGCCGACCACCCACAAAAAAAACTTCCCTTCCCAGACTCCGTGACCTTCAGTTGCAGTTGGCTGGTCAGAGGCGTCGTCAGGACACCGGTGGGTGGGGGACCAGGGGATGGGGGAAGCCAGGCAGTTCACTCTCTCTCTGCCTCAGCTTTCTCTGGCCATGGCTGGGTCTCCTCCATGCTCTCAGCCCCCTCGGGGTGGCCACTCCGGGAGGTCTCAGTTCCCACTGAGCAGTTCTGGCTCTGGGACCATCTCTTCCATTTGTCCCTCCAGCCCTGGGGTTTCAGTGCCTGCAGTTGTTAGTCTGGGCTGCTGCCACTGTTTGCACCTCTGCCCACACCTGCCAGCAGCTCCCCGTGTTAAGTCCCCTTCTCTGAACCACCTGGAGAGGGCCAGGTTCCCCTGACTGGGCCCCAGCTGACACACCCTTGGTAGCTGGGACACAGGGGTTTTGAGGGTAATGAGCAAGAGGCCAGGAAGGGAGGCGAGGGACAGAGCTCAGAGGTCCCCTGTGCTACACAAAGGGATCTGAACTTGATTCTTAAAGAGAGGGGGAGCCATCGAGGGGTCTGAGCCGGGCAGTGAGGTAAGGAAGGTGACTTTGATGGAAGAGTGAAGAGCGAATGGATGTCTTCCAAAAGGGGTAACAGCAAATACACCCTCACACACACACACACACACACACACAGACTCCCGAGAGATGGCACGCCTCTCCCACAACCTCAGAAAGCCAGTGGACGAAAGACAGAAGCGACCCCAGTGTCCACCGGCAGGTGAACGGTGAGACGAAAGGTGGGCTCCCGTACGGCGGAGAGCATTCCGCCTGACGAAGAAGGGAATTGGGCCACGGCTGGATGAACCTTGAGGACGCTGCGCTGAGTGAAATAGCCAGCCTCAAAAGGACGAAGACTGTGACTCCACTCAGACAGGCACCCAGCGCAGTCACAGCCGCGGGGACAGAAAGGAGGGTGGCGGTGCGTGAGGGACAGCAGGAAGAACGGGGCACTGAGTGTCGGTTTGGGAAGATGAGAAAGTTCTGGAGATGAATGGCGGTGGTTACACAAGGTGGATGTACTTAATGTTATCGAATTGTTTACTTAAAAAGAGTTAAGACGGCAAATTTTGCATTGTATATGTATTTTTTCCACAATAAAAATACTAAAAAATCGAAGTGGGAATTTCCCAGAGCACAGGCAGATTCCAGTGCATGGGACGAGGGCCAAGAGGTGACCTTCACATCTGTATTTGTGGCAATTCCATGGAGCCATGAGAGTCTCCAGCAACGAAAGCCTGAAAACCCCACGCTGAGGGTGCAGCCTCCCAGAGCCCAAGTCCCCGGGCCTGAGGCTCTGCTGTGCGCACGTCCCTGTGAGAACGGCTCGTGTGCCGGGCCAGAGGGTGGGTGCCAGGCGAGCCCTGGAGGAGGATGGCAGGCAGGGAGAACAGAAGATACGGCCGAGCCACCCAAAAATGCCTCCGGGTCCCCAAAGCCTCATCCAGCTCCAGCATCTCCAGATTCGGGGCCCTCAGGATGCTGCCCCACCCCGCCCCCCGCCGCCCTCGTCGCCAAGGGCACTGCGCCTGCAGCACACTCACCTGTAGCTCAGGCAGCCAGGACAGTGAGGGCTTGAGATCTAGATGGCCGCTTGCAGCTGGAGCCCCGCCCCAGCCCGCTCCCTGCGAGCGGGTGGCAGCTGCTTACCCTGCCGAGTTACTCTACCCCTGAGAAAAGGACTGTGGCTGTAGAACTGCACAATGGCTGTTTCGTCCCCTTCCTTCAGGAGAAGCAATGCAGGGCACACCCTTCTCTTTACATTAGCAAAGCTCAGCACCTTCAGCAAGCCTGCAGGCCCGGCGAGACCATGCCGGGAGGACCCCTAGTTCGTAATGACTCGTAATGACTATACAGCTGAAGATGCTTGTGTGTGGGCCAGAGCCAAGGACCCTGCCTGCCACAGCAACCCAGGGACTCCCTGGGGGATGCAGGCAGCCCCTTCCAGCTCAGACACCTGGAAAGTTCCTTTGCATACTGAGTCCGGTTCTATGTACCACCTCCCCCTTAGGCCTGGTCATGCGACCTCTCCGCTCACATCAGCCCGTCCCCAGCCCAGGCATGTCAGCAACTCCTCCCGAGACCTCAGGGTCCCTCCTCTCTGAACTCTGGTCAGCTTGGCTCCATCCCACCAGAGAGGCGTGGTCCCTCGGGGGAGGACACACCGCAGGGACTATCCCCATCTTCCTCCATGCTCACTCCCCCCAAGCTGCAGGGGACTCAATTCCCCAGTCGTTTCTCACAAGAGCTACTGTAGACCTAGGAGGGCCCGTGCTACATCTCATCTGGTTCTCTGGTTTTGGGATTTTGTCCCTGACTTTCTGCCTAATCGCGCTTCTCAGCAACATGGCACCCAAGAATTTCTCTTCCTCCAAGTCACTGAAACAAGCAGGGGCCAGAACAGGGTCTGTTCCTCCAAACACCTCCCCTCCTCCTGTCCTATTTTGGTAACTGGCATCTCACCACCATCCTCTAGTTTCCCAATTTGACAACACAGATTCCCCTGCAGCCCAGCACCTCTGCTTTCCAGCAATCCACCCCAGGGAAGTATTCAGATCCACGCTCCAAGAGGTATATTCCAGAGCGTGCACCCCAGCACTGCGTAACAGCAAAGAACTAGAAACCACTCAAGTCAGGAAACAGGTAAATAAAGCCCACAGGCATCCACCCCATGAACGTCATGCAGCAGGTAAAGATAAGAAGGCAGACCCAAGCAGGCTGACGTGGAGAGAAAGCTCCAAAGCCCACCCAGTAAAAAGCACATCACAACATAATACTCGAGGCATGGTCCCAGTCCCGCTTCTGAAAAACACTGCACTTGGCAACAGGACCCTTCGTGTGCAACGTGACACACCCAGGAGAGAGGAAGGTGGGAGGGGGGGCTTAGGGAGAAGAGGGGCATAAAGGGCTCTTACGGTAAATGTCTATGTTGTTTTAATTTTTTCAACAACACGATAGTCATGTATTACTTACATACGCCATAAAAATAATTTCAAAGCAAAAATCACAAAGCAAAGAAAGCAGAGTGGGCTACCTTTCCACATTTTCCCACTGCCCTTAGAACACGAGGCAGCCCCTCTGCCCCTTCTGGAACCCTCTGCCTT
>CAUYSK010074547.1:0-24344 GCA_963575035.1 Avahi laniger | reverse complement strand
TGAGACAGAGTCTCACTGTGTTGCCCGGGCTAGAGTGCCATGGCGTCATCCTAGCTCACAGCAACCTCAAACTCCTGGGCTCAAGCGATCCTCCTGCCTCAGCCTCCCGAGTAGCTGGGACTACAGACATGCGCCACCATGCCTGGCTAGTTTTTTCTATATATTTTTAGTTCTCCGATTAATTTCTTTCTATTTTTAGTAGAGACGGGGTCTCGCTCTTGCTCAGGCTGGTTTCGAACTCCTGAGCTCAAACAATCCGCCCGCCTCGGCCTCCCAGAGAGCTGGCATGCTCTTTAATGCAGTTTCTCTCATAATTTTTTTTTAAAGATGTGTCTTTTAGATCTTCCCAGGAAAGAAGGAGAAGCAGGCAGTGCAACTTTTCCCTTTCTGCTTGATTCTTCTCAGTGTCCCCTCCATTTGCAAACAGTGTTTTATATATGCTGCCTTTATTGAAGCTAAAAACTTAGCTAAAGCGCTCCTCCCCCTGGGAATTGCTTCGAACACTGTAGCCATGTGCTTGGACAAGGATGACAACTATGGGCTTCTCAGAGGCACTGGTCAAGGTTTCAGAGACTCTGTGCTTCTGTGCAGCTTCGCTTGAGAGAGGCTGTAACAGCTTTTTATCACATTTTCCGTCACGGCCTTGACCCAGTACTTTAGTAGCATAGACACTTGAGTAGGAATGGCAGTCATTGAGCCAAGAGAGAGCTGGAACAAATTGCAGTTGTTTTTTAATCTAGCACTGCACTGAGGCCAGTAAGTACGTACCATCGTCCGGGCACACTAAATATTTGCTGCAGTGTTTGATAATGCTTTGCTGTTTATGATTATAGCTGCTTTATATGTAAAATCTAGAAAACTCTGAAAATACTTAAGAATATAAATCACTCTATAATCCTAATGTTCAGAAACAATATTTTAATACATTCCTTTACTCTTTGGATGTATGATGTACATATGTGAATATATATGTATATCTACTTTTTAACAAAGTTTATGTATTCTATGTGTAGTTTTTACTCTTTTTATGTCTTACGTTGTTACTGTTGTCCCCAGTGACTAAATGTTCTTCATTGTACTCATTTTTAGTCGTTTCATAATTTTTCATCTTATTGATATAACAACAGTCTGTTTGCTCAGTCCTCTGTTCTTGGAAGTTCAGGTTTTTTTCCTGTTTTTTTTTTTAAATAATGCTGTGTTGAATATCTTTTTATATGAATCTTTGCAAGATACTCGGATTATTTCCTTAGTACAGACTCCTAATGATGAGTTTACTGAGTTAAAGTCGGCTGTAATTTTAGGGTTTCACAGTTTAGGATTATGTATTGATGGGTTTTAGAATAATGGAGAAAGCTAGTGGGGCCTGAGATGAGAATGTGCCCAGGAAATACTCTTACCCTCTTTGATATCTAAGACTAGCCCCCGACTCCCCCAAGATCTCACATCTCACAGTCTTTTCCTTTCGGTGGCTTTTGGTGGTCTCTAGGATCTCGACCTCTCTGTCTCTCCCCACCCCACCTCCCCCCCAAGCCCCTCTCTCTCAATAAATACGTAGTTCCCGGCTCCTTGCACATTGCATTACCTGATCCAGTCCTACTAAAGTTTTTAGTGCAACCTTTTGCCTTGCAGAACTCTAAAAAATCACGTGTTCACTGACATGTGGAGTAGTGATACAGCATTTGTTGGAATGCTTAGGAGGAAACCAAGATGTTTCCATTAAAGCGTTCAGATTTAGAGACCAAGTCCAAAGGAGAATGAGTATCACAATGAAAGAAATTGAAATCAACAACATGGTGCATTTTTATTATTTGTAGATCCACTTTGTATGTGACAGTGACTTTAGGATTCACCCTTTCCAGGCCCTTTGCACAGTGTTTCTTGATTATTTCAGTTAGTGAGGTTGGTTGGCATTTCTCACTTCCTTTAACCCCCAGCGGGAGTGGAGGAGGAAATTAGGTCCAGAGAAGTCCACTCCTTTTCCCAGCAACCCAGGTTTTGTTAATCTCAGTACAGAAATGGCAGCGCTTGGCTTCTCTTTGGTTTCTCTGGTAGCCCAGCTCAGCTCTCCTATTTCTTCCCTGTTTCCATTGAGTTCATAGGACAAGTACAAGTCTTAATCTAAAGAGAATACTTTTTGAAAAACAATATACATTCATTTTGGAGAAAACTAAGCAACTCTTGGAGGATATAGAGGTCAGTGATGGCTCTGGAGATTTAAAAGTGCAATAAAATGTTCTGAAATTTGCTTCATTTATCTTATTTTAAAAGGCAGTATAGAATTCTGTTTATCGTGGTATCCATGTATCTATATGTGAGTGTTTATAAATAAATCAAGCTTTTCTTGTTGTAGAGATGCTGAAACAGGTAATAAAGCTACCCATGATCTTATGAGCCAAAGAAAATACTGTTTTGGTGTATAACCTTCTATTCTTTGTTTTCAAATGCATATGTATTCTGTTATATCTTTACTTTTTTTCCTCTAAATTATTCATGTACAACCATTACAAAATTTCACCAAGTATGTAACATTCTGCCATTTAGTTATAGTTGATCGCCCTGATATTTAAAGGAAAACAGATTTCTCCTCCTCATATTAATTGGTTGGGTCCCAGTCTCTAGCAGAGAATTTACCATTTGTTTTTTCCAAGGGGACACCTTTAGAAATTCAGGTCTCAAGCTTTTCTCACTTCTGTAGATCCCACTTAGACCACACTTTGAACGTACGCTTCCCCGTAGAAGTTTTCTGGGATCCCTTGGAAGTAACATTTGCTGCCTTCCAGACCCTGGGAGCAGATGGTGCCATCCATGAACTCTTTCTTTTTCTTCTGCCTCTTCTGAAAGCTCCCCTTCCTTACCTTGAATGGACCAGATGAGCCCATTAAGACTGGTGCCATTTCTACCCATATGTCTCGTCCGTAGTATACGTGACTGACTTGTAGAATACAAACTTCCTGCTGCCACAGGGTACACAAAGTGTCCACTTGCCTAAGGAAAACCACTGACATGACTTCAAGTGTGAGATAATGTTGCTTCCTGTAGCCCAGCCGGTAGGGCAATACCTGCAGTTAACTAGCTAGACAAGAACTATGTCCTGTGATTTTCTAAGTCTTGGAGAATTTCGCCGTTTCAAACAGTGACCTTTTGAGTGTTTTCTGTTAGGTCTCCCAGCTGTTTTCAATCCACCTGATTTTGGCTAAAATAAATTATAAATTGTAATAAGGTTTGTTCCAGCATTCATATGTATTAGATTTTGAGATTTAGTGACCATATGGGCCTAAAACAAATCTTTGATTTCTTTTTTTTTTTAAGCAATCAAGTGAAGTCTCTTGATTTTGACTATTTAAATATTAATTTGTGGTCTTAACCCACTGTTGGCTCCTGTAAAAGGTGTGGCTTTTTAAAACAAAGGTTTTCAGCATCTAGCTAGCAAAGAGGAACCAATACCTCTTTAAATTAAAAAAAAGATTTTCTTATTTGTTGTAATATATATAGCTTGTTGTGTCGATTGAGCTGGGATCTTTTGGAATGTTCCATGGACTATTTCCTTAGAGGAAACAGACCTTAATTGGTTACCCCCACATCCTTTAGACTGGTTGGTTTTATGCAGTTAACAATGGAAGGGCCATTAATTAATGTTTATTTTTAAATTAACATTTTATTGCCTCAGCGAGATGTAAATATGGCCATTCTTGAAAAAGAATTCTAAATAAGGCTGAAGTCTCAAATGAGTCCCTGTGATCCTTGCCTTTCCTTGCCCCACCAGAAATATCCGTTATCAGTTTAGTGTGGACGTTCATGGAAGGCAAAAGCCATGCGTGCGTTTGAGTGTGTTTAACAACTGTCTCCTGCTGTACTTGCCATTCTGCAGCTTGCTGTCTTCCCTCCACACAAATCCACGCTATGGTATGGAGACCATTCATGTTGTTACCCAGAGAGACAGCGCATTCCTTTTAACCTCTGCATACTGCTTTATAGGTTGGCCACCCCATGGCTTTTTAGAACTTCCAGTTGTTTCCAGTTTCCTTTATACCAGCAGTGTTGCAATGAACATCCTTGTGAATGCACATTTGAACACGTGTGCAAGTGTTTCTTTATGATAGAGAGTGAAAAATGCCCTTTATTTTATATATGAAGAACTTAAGAGACAGAATTGAAGGTTGGCCAGAGTCTTGTAAATGATTAGCAGAGTGTGGATTGAAAACATTTTTCCTGATTCTACCTGCCTAGTCGGGGATTCTTTACAAGTTTTTGTAGGTCATTGGGATCCTGGGCAGAGTTAGTAAAAGATAACTGTGGTGAAACCTTGCTCATTTAATTAACTAAGGTCAGTCTGAATTAAGAGAAAATATGAACTTAAAGATGTCATATTATATAATTTTGAAGTTTATGCAGTGACCCGCACTAATATATCCTAGTAAAATACCTTAAGGGAATCATATTAATGAACCAAGAAAAAGCACTTAATAATTATTTTTAAGAATAAAGACATGTGGAAATTGTTCAACACAGTTTTTCTTATCTATAGGTAAAATATTTCTCTCACAATCTTTTTTATATTTTAACATGCTTAGCAAATGATTTTTCCCTCGTTAGAGCAAGATAACCACAAGCACTTCCCTTCTGAATGATATAAATCAGCCACGGAGGGCAAAGGGTGGAGTTTCACCTTGAGTAACTACTCTGTGCCACCTATGAGGCTTTCAAACGGTTTCTCGTTATCTTAACAATCTTGTGAAGTGAGTCATCTCATTTCCACTTCCTAAATGGGTAAACTGAGACAGAGGGCTCTAAAGCACCTTGCTTATCTGGGTTTGCCTGACTTGAAAGAGTAATACTCTATTATAGTATAGTTTCTTTAAATTACGGTCATCAGACCCCCTGCATCGGAATCTCCTGGAATACTTGTTAATACTGCAGATTCCCAGGCCCCTGATGGTGGGACCTGGGATTCTGCATTTTTAACAAGCTGCCAAGAGTTCCTTACCAAGTCTGAGCCACTCTGCCAGATCATGGTGACCTCACTTTGGTGATGCGAGGAGCCTTGCCAGAGAGTGCCCCCCACCCCCACCAATGCCTCTCAGGGCAAGTGACTCTGCTTATGCCTCACCTGCAGTGAGCACATTCGCCGTGCTCACCTGGGCGGCTTCCTCCTCACTCACCCCCTTCCCTCACCTCCTGTTATTTGCGCTGAACCTAGCATGGCTCATGGTTTGACAGGTCACTTCTAAAAAGTTGAAATCATCACGCTATATAGAAATCGCTTCCCAAAACAGGTTGAAATCTCCAGTGCAAAATCACCAGATCCCAAGTGTATCTTTTAAAAGTGCTTTACACAGATGGAATCTGCATTTTGCTTTCTAACCTCTGCTTAAAAAAAAAAAAAATAAGACAGCAGCTTGCAGAAATGATTACTTTTAGAACACCAATATGTGCTTCATTCTCCTTTCTCACCTCCCTTTCCCACACTCCCCTGGTGGTAGATTTCCCATAAGTCTGCCCCTGATTGCTGCTGCCTTTCCTGGAAGTGAGGAGATCTCCCATCCCTTCCAGCTCCAGCCCTCCCACAGGGGACAGGGTTTTGGAAGAGCCAGCTAGATAGATTCAGTGACCACCTTTGCCTTTCTCTTTCTCCATTATTATCTTTTTTCTGAGCTCTGTGAAATTTTCCTTTTCCACTCCCAAACGACATGCTTTCTGTAGCCCGAGCTCTAGTCCTTTCCAACAAGCTGATAGGAGGTTGCTTGGATGACTTCCAGGCATCGAGCCAGGCGTGAACCGATCCAGAGGGGATCCTAGACCAACTTGGATCTGTGTTCACACGTTACCATTCTGCACTGGCAAAAGAGCATCCGTCTTTGTTTTGGTGTTGAGCTCATCCAAGTAAAGAAGGCACTTCCTCTCCTGAAAAGGCAGAGGAGAAAAAAAAAAAAAAGAAAGAAAAGACAAAAAAAGAAAAAAAATTAATTTTAACCATGTACTCCTTTGAAACTAAATATATACCCCTTCCTCTGTCCTGATTGGTCCGCTTCAATTGACAAGTGGATCGTGTGGAAAGGAAATATCCTGGACTTAATTGTAAGTTAAGTCTCTCTTAATCCAGAAGAGCATTTGAGATTCTGTCCAAGTGTTCAATTTCCCAGGCCGCTGAGGTCTGTGAATTTCTTTTCCCAGCCTCCAGGCTGCTGCAGTACAAGTCAGCATAGCTAATGCAGATAGATCTCCTGCCTCTCGCTCTCCTCCTCCCTCTGCTTTGATTCGATATGAACAGCCTGGTAACTCCGATGCTGGGGAGAAATCTGACATAACTCTGCAGATGGCTAGGTTGCCATGGAACACCTGGGGATTGTTCTTTAAAGAAAAGGTAACATTTATATGCTAATGATTTCTTCCCCCCTCCCCTCCTTGTTGCATTTTTTTCCAGGGCTGCCAGTCCCCAAGAAGAGCCCAAAGTCGGTAAGGACTTGTCAGTTACTTGGTGCTGGATGGGGTTGGGGTTGGGGGCTGGGGGGCTTGGGGGTGGGAGGGTATGTTGTCCGGCTTCACTTCACTAAATATGTTTTTCGAGTGGATGGGGGAGACAGGAGCCGGGGCTCATTTTCTTAAGTTCTGGGGATCTGCTTAGTATAGAAGGTATTTGGGCTTGTCTTTAACTGTGTGGTGATTTGTGGGCAGGCTGCAGGAGCCAGGATAAAGAATGCATGTTTGGAATCTTCTCTATACAAATGTATCACAACTCTCCTTCAAACGGATGAGTTTCTTAGCTATTTTAACTTGATAAAAATGCTATTGTTCCCTTTGGAAGGAGGGAAAAAAAAAAGCCTCCACCTGCTCCGTGAGTAGCATTGCTCTCAACTGGTGTTCCCAGCCATTCACATGGCTACCCATTCTCTCCCTCAGCTTTCTTATGCACTGGAGGATGAATTATTTACAAACTAAAAAGCCTGTATATTTAAGGAAGAATTGCTCTGCCCTGCCCTGTATATGTGGCCATGCCCAGATGGAACAATGTTCATTGCCCCAGCACTGAGAATAAGACATTTCCTTGCTGTGGAAATGTCCTTTGTTGTTTTGCTAGCTTTAGCAGTATTATGCTGCAGGTATAGGAGTCTTTAAAAAAAAAAAAAAATCAATGTTTTGCTGTCCTTTCTAATCTGGTTTCCCTGAAGATGCATTACCTAGTTGACATGTTAGCTAATAGCTTAGAGGCTCTAGTGTTTTGCTTGGTGGTATGGGTTTTTGCTCCCCGGGCACTAATGACAAATTAAAATGCTACTTAAAAACTCAAAATCTGGAACTCCAGTGCCTGTGAAATTGATCTGGGTGGAAGGGGCTTCCCAATTCATTAACATTAGGATAAAGAGGGATGCTTCCATGTGGCTTAGAAGATTTGGGGGAGGGAATATTTACAGTTTTCTGCCATCCGCGAAAGGAGAATCTTTAAAACTTTGCAGCTGTAAGCGCTGCAGCTGAATTCTTTCCACCTGTCTCCGAGCCTGGCAGCACAAGGCAGAAGTTTATTAAGGAGATGAGAGAGCGAGCTTCCTGCATTCTTTAAACCCCACTCCTAAGTTCTGCGAAGAGAAAAACCTGCGATAATTGATGTGATTCCGATGGCATAGCGCCGTGGCGATTGGAACATTGACTTCAGGGCTGCTTCCCCTGTCAGTTTGTGTTAATGTCCAGGCAGAAAAGTGCTGGTTGGTGCCCACATCAGAACCACAGAGATGCCAGAGTGTGTGTGTGTGTGCGCATGTGTGTCTCCCTGTCCTTGGGTGACAGTAACCCATTCAGCCTTTAGAAAAAGGGAAGCAAATCTAGAAGATGTGTCTCATAAGCTTGAGTTAGCACGAGCCACCCTTTTTTCTCCTCCACCCCAGCTGTACTGTGTTGATACATGGTCTTATTTTATACACCCCATATGGAGTGGAGTTCTGACAAGGAGCACGCTGGGGGAGACGGAGCAGTTCTGCACAGGTAGCATGACATCAGGTAGCAAGGCGTTCTCTTCTGCTTTGCATCCCATTTAAACTTAGTGTGCAAAAGGATTTTTGCAATTCATTTTCATTTCTTCTTCCCCAAAGTGTTTTGGAATTACCTGGTGAACTCAGAGGGTAGCAAACAGGTATCCAGCATGCACCAAGTCGGTGAAGAGAATTCCCTATGACAGTTAATTTTTGTAGAAGCCATGTCATTAGCAAGCAGCAAGCCAATTACTCGGGCTGCATTCCTAAGAAAAAAGCTCTCAACTGCTTTGCCCACAGTCTGCTGGCTGTTAATTACCACAAGCTAAGAGAGTGGTATGTTGCTGGGTTAGAAAAGAATAAGTAAGACCCCCAACTTGGGGCTTGTGCTTACCTGATTTCTGTGCCAGGACAGGGATGATGGTTTTCACAGTGTGGCTGACACACTCTGGCAGCTGCTGTACAGAATTTGGAGGCTCTCAGCCAAGGTCTGCTGTTGGCAGTAAAGTGTTGCTCACATCTGTGATCGGTGAGAGCCTGTACAGGTGGGTTGAAAGCTGTTTCCCTTTCCCAGTTTGAATTTTGATGATGTCCTGCCAGAGAGACAGATGATTATGAGGTGGTTTTTTTTGCTTTTTTTTTTTTTTTTTTTTTTGTGAGGTTGGAGGGAATCCATGAGGAAGCTGGATGTCCTGGTACTAAAAAGCCATTCAGGTAATGACAGATAGGGTCAGTTATGCAGGATGTGTAATTCAAAGCACGCTGATTGTACCTAAGTGTGATTCACTGAAACTTAGCAACAGCTCTCTGAAAACCAGGACCATGGTTTTTTTTTGTTTTGTTTTGTTTTGTTTCTTAGAAGCTCTTGGCATTGTTGTCATCTCATATGACCGACAGCTTCCTTTTGTCTTCATATTTTTTTTTTAAGGTTTTTAATAATTAAGTAGTCGGGTTTTTATTAGAACAGAAGGACTTCTTTTTTATCTTGTTTCCCCTCCTGGGTAGTCCCTATAGTTTACCCTTAATAAGCAATTTCACCTACTTGATTTAGTTTAAATGTTGAATTTGTGGTTTATATACTCAGGGGGTACAATGGCAGTATATTAATAAAATTTTATTAATTTAATACCTGGACTTCCATTGCATTAGGGATTTTTTTTTTTTTTTTGCCAAATAGCAGAGGCAAGAATAAGACATACTTGCCGTCAGATTCCAGACCTCTCTGGGAAACTGATTCAGTGGCCCAACTTTATCATCCTGACCGAAAACTTATTTAACTGAGACTCTCAGTCTAAATCACACACAAGGATCTTGTGTATGAGAATTTAAAACTATAGATATCACACCAAACCCTGAATTTTAAGTGACTATCCGCCTGTGTTTTCCTCCTAATTCATTTCCCAGCTATTGTTTCCCTTTCTCCCTCTCTTCATCTGTCCATTTATCCATCTGTCCATCCATCTATACGTTCATCTTTCTTCCAGTCATCCATCCGTCCATACACCCATCTGCTTATTTAGCAAACTAGTATTGAGAGCCTGTTAAGGGTCAGGTGTGGTGTGAGGCACTGGAACTACTAGAACAAATAAGACGGCCATGGCACCGCTCTTGTTCCAGCTTGCAAACAAGTGGTTTATCAATAGCTCCTTTCAGTAAAAAGGATTCATTGTCACAGATTACCAAAAATGTTTATGTATTCTTTCCACCAGTATTTACTGAGTTCGTTCTGTGTACCAGACCCAGTGCCAGTATTCGACAGGAGCTAAGAAGACATTCTTGCCCTCATGGAACTAGGGGTAGAGAAACAGTAACCCCATCAACAGGCAGATCTATACAGACCCTCACCTCATGAAGATTAAAATCTGATGAGGATGTGCTTTCAAACTTTCTGCAAGTACAGCAGAAATATAACATAGAACCAAGTACACACATAATGAAAATCATTCAGCTCTTATTTAAGTCCTGTAAGTCCTCATACAATGCCAAGACCCAAGATTGGGTTAAGTGCTGTGTGATTGGGCTATGGAATTCTTTGGAGTTCCCAAGCAGCCTAGGCAACACAGGAAACCACATTATATGCTTAACTGTTATTGTTAGATGAAAGAAAATGTACTATTTCACTAACGAGATAAAATTTTCCTAGTTACTAAAAAAGTCCTACACAGGTTTCATATACGGAACACTGGGTGGTGGGCAAGGCAGTTGCTTCAGCAACCTCTTTGTAGCAAAAGTAGCCAGCTGCAAGGTAGCGATAGTGACAGGTTTTTATTCTACCGTCCCCTATCCCTTTCCCCTGCAAGGGATGCTAGAGGAAATTGCTGCAAACTAGTCATTAAGAGATGTAAGGGAGAGACTCCTCTCAAGTAATGTGTGCACTGAGCGACTCCAGCCTGAATCACTCAGTTTTGTGTACCCTTCCCCTTTCTCAGACCCTCCCAATTGTCTGGCACCTGTCTTCCTCCTTTTCCCTGATGCCACTTGTCTGACAACCAGTACGAAAATCAATCCCATCAAAGCTTCTACAGGCTACAAGAAGCAGCAGTGAGAATAACAGTAGATGGAAGAGGGAATAGAGTCACTCAAGTTTGTCTCCTTGCCTCTTGCCTCCCATGGCAACTCAAGTTCTCTGTCTTTTGGAGCCCTGAAAGATAGACGCTGCCATTGTATTAGATTCCTTAAACATCCAGCGTGAACCAGAATTTATTTTCACGTCCAATCAGTGCTTTCTTTTTCTTCTCCATTAACTCCTCTTGCCTGCCTTTTTGGAAGAAATCATTTGACTTAGACCCATAAACAGACAAAAAGAAGGACCATCTTCTGCTTTGGCTTGGATTCGAGACTGTGATTTTCACACAGCCTTTAATGACATTGGCCTAATATCTCATCAGTACTTGGAGTTTTTCCTGTTGTCCATGTAAATCGCTGCAGTGGCCTTCAGTCTTGGCAGATAAGTGAACTGTAAATAATTTTGCTTTAAAATGGATCGATTTGTCATTTTTAAGCCACATGAATTCTTTTCGTCATTTAAGCTCCTAAGTGCTATCCATATTCATTTGCTCTTCCGAGCAAATATTTTCAGTTCACTTTATAAGTACCTGCATTTCAAAATCATTCCGTGAAATATTGGTGAGTTGATTTTTTGCCCCCATTTCCATTTATAAAAACCGTTGCATCTTCCCAATTCCCCTGGCCCGGCAGTGGTAAGGGAATCATTCATTTTGGAGGGGCTGGTAGGATTTTATTTTAAAAGGGTCTTGTGATATAGGTTCATGGCCAGTGTATGGCCAAGGATATTTTATGCAGTTTTTAAAATTGAGCCCATTTCCTCCTTTCTAGTTGGCTGTGATTTGAAAGTCAAATAAAATTCTTGCTTCAAAAATATCAGCATAGTGACAACAGTTAGCATTGGAAATCTCCGTCTCAGTATGTGACACCCCTTCCCAGCCAGTTACTCAGTTGGAGACTTTGGAGGGGTGGATAGCCTTCTCTCCTCCTCATCCTCCTCCACATTCAATCTGCCAGTGATGCCTTTTGCATTTGGCACCATAGTGTCTTTTGGTCTCACTTGTCCCTGTCGTGGTCACTGTGGCTACCCTAGTGTAAAGCCCCTGAGGTCCCTCACGTGAACTGCAGCTGGCCCCTCCTGCCCGGCCTCTCCACTTTTACTGCTCTTCCCCATGATCCATTTACCACCCAGTAAAAACCACCAGACCAAACTTTCTGGAAATATGTTGGCTCTTGGCACATCCCTGCACTTTAAGTTGATCAATGGATTCCCCGTCTTGAACGAAGAATAAAACCTAGACTCCTTACGGCAGCCCACGAGGCCTGCAAGTTCGTCTCAGGCCGCCCCACCGCCTTGCTGCACCACTATAACCTCTCTGTTCTTCACACAGTCCAAGCTCACTTTTGCCTTGGGGACTTATCACATCCTCTTTCCATTAATGGGATGTTCTTCCTGAGTCCTCTTTTCACCACCTGTCAAAGGACATTACAGTATGTTGTTATCAATGTTATGCATATTTGATTAATATCCACACACACACACTCAGATACACACTCAGATGTAAGCTCCAAGAGCTCAGGTACCATCTTTCTTATTTACACGTTGTATCCCTCAGTTTCTGGCACACGCTTGGTTATTGATACGTATTTACTGGGTGAATGAATGAATGTGTTGCAGGTAGTCACTCAGGAGAGCCTGGTCTGGATGCTCTATATTGGTGTTCTAGGTGCTTCCATCATCCTTATTCTTAGTATGCGTAGGGCTCCTTTAACAGACTTGAAAGTGGACCGGTGACTGCAGCTACTTGTCTTTGGGCTACTGTGTCACCTAGAAAAGTGAAGTGAAAGACAATCACATCGGATGTAAATCTGAGCCTGGGTTATCACTAGTTCAGAAGTAAATTTATTCTCATGGCCAAGCCTTC
The DNA here is from genome assembly GCA_963575035.1 of Avahi laniger. Taxonomy (NCBI): domain Eukaryota; kingdom Metazoa; phylum Chordata; class Mammalia; order Primates; family Indriidae; genus Avahi; species Avahi laniger. The sequence goes on along the minus strand of CAUYSK010074547.1, from coordinate 11,953 downwards.
TGGGAAGTAATCCAGACTGCTGAAAGGGTGTACAAGTTGACTTTAATTTGGGAGATATATAAACACAGCTTTTCTCCTGAACAATCGAGGGCTCTAACCAGATAAAGGACAACATCATAGCTAATTAGCACGCTCACAGAAAATAAAAAGGCAGCTTTTGAACTCCTCTTCCCCCCATCCCCCATGCATACACAAACAGAGCATAGCTTCAAAAAACCCAGAGTGCCAACGATGTGTTAAATACAGAATGCATCTTCAAATGAAGGCATTTTCTTCACTGAACTTGAAAAGGAACATAGAGTCAGATTAAGTCTTAGCCAGGGGAAAATCCAAAAAGCTTCCAGATTATTGCGTGTTGAGCCCATTAGTATGCCATTTATAGGTGCCAGTTAGTGGTAGCTTACTGGTGGCACAGTTTTGAGAGCATGTTCTCAGGATGCTCTTTTATTTTCCAAATTAAGGGATAAAGTTTAGATGGCATTTAAAAGGGACTCAGAGGTGTAATTTAACCAAGGCAATTTTGCAAACTCATTCCAGATTGTATCTGTCATTTTGTGTTAAATTGGACCTAAATGAGTCATTTATTGGGGAGGTGAGAAAGAATGTTATAATTTGAAAAATGGCCCAAGTGTTTCCAGTAGACTTCATTTGCACACTCTGTTTATGGTGAAGCCATCTCTTCAGTTAAACGTAAGAGATCTAGATCCTCCATGTCAGAGATTTGTTTTACTAGGACAGACATTGGAGGGCCTCAGAAACAGCGTCCATGAAATCCTGAATCTGTGTGTATGCATGTGTGGGTATGTATGTAAAAGCTCATATGCATTTTCTGTGGGAGAAAAGTCCAGGACTTTTATCAAACTCTCTTAGTGGTCCACGGTTGCCAGAAAGATATATTTCTCTGATTCAGGAAGATATTTTTCTCTGATTTCAGGAAACCTCTTCCACTCTATTTTTCTCTAATAGAGTGGAAGAGATTTGAGTTAGGTTTCAAGGGGAAACTGCCCAAGAAGATAATGGGACAGAGACTACAAAGTAACCTTGCAAAAGAAGATTCTCTCAGGTTAATGGCAGTGTGCAAGACTTTGTGAAGAGTAGTTTCAACACAAAGGAGACTAGAGCTTCCAGGGTTAGAGCCTGCCTTTAACTATGAAGTGAATTTAGGGTTGATGGACTGATCCTACAATTGGGCATCTGCTACTCGTTTGAGGACTAAAGAGAGGGTGGGCATTTGAAGGGGGGCATGTGACTCAGGATAAACTCGGAGGTTCCTTATTGAATTATTTGCTGTCGCATTTAAAATATCTTCCCCCCACCAGAGGTAAGCAAAAACAAAACACCTCCAAAATGTAAAAAAAAAATAGGAAGTAACAGTCGCCATTAATTCTAGTAATACAGGAAAGTATAAAGATAAGAGGGGGAAACCCACCCATAATGGCATGTTTTTCTATGTATTGTAGTGTGTGTCCAAACCAAAAATGGACTGATACTATAAATAAGACCCTTGTAAAGAGCACATTAAAGAGGAAAAAAAATTCCCATGTGCATACAAAAGAGAATGGGTATTGATTGTCCCATTAACATTTTCTGACTCTGGAAATCTTTAGCGTGTCTCCCAGGAAAGCGAGAGGTATCGCACTTCTGGGGCAGAGTCAGATACCTGGCCTTGGAAGCTCAACAGGGGAGGACACTGTTGGAAGTTGGCAGAGCCAGGTTCTATTTCAGGTCTTTGGAATGCTGATCTGTCCAGATCTGAACCGAGCACTTCATCCTCAAAAGAGAACCATGGTGACGTGGGGTGATGATGGTTTTTGTCCCCGCCCACACGTCAGTGTGTTTTCCTGACATCTTCACCAGTGTATGTTTTCCCCTTGAATCTGAGTGAATTAGGACTCTCATAACAGTTTTACCAAGACCTCTGTGCTAGTTTGGAATATGGTCCTCACATTTCTCCCACAGGTACACCGAGTACAATTTTAAATGTTCTATCTTACCGTCATTAAATACGTGCCCAATTTTTCTCAACTTGGAATCCTTGCCAAAACCTATATTCAGATCTGTAATCTGTGATAGTCATGAGCAAATGAAGTTTTTGTCTTCCTTGGGGTTTCTTCAGATGCTTATTTCAAAGCAAGGACTGGAAGGAGAAGTGGAGGGACCTGAGAATTAAATGCAAAGGACCTTGGAAATTTCCAGTGGAATTCCAGGGGATTGAAAAATGAGGATACCTGGGGAGAAAGCAAGGAAAACTTGTCATGATAGGATCGATTGTAACACTTGGAGGAAGATTGGGGTGCTATAAAGAACTGTAGGGAACTGTAATGCTTGAGGTCAAAGTTCTTTTAAACTACTTTAGAAACATGAGCTCTACAGGATCTGTAAGGGAAGATGGAGAGGCCATTCCTGTCCTCTACCCTACAGAAGCTCTTAAGCAGAGAAGTATAGTGACATGGTATCTGCTACATAGGAGGCAGATTCTAGGATTTTTACTTTGAATGGGAGAAACTAAATACCTGGAATTACCACAGTCTTCTATTAGAAAACACAAGAACTAAAATTATTTTATTTCCCACCCAGTATTTTTCCTCTCACTAGGTTTTTGCTCTCCATTCATTCACCATTCAAACAAAGAGCATTTCATAAAATGGGAAGGGCCTTTGATGAGCGGGTTTTAGTGAACAGAGACTTGCTTATTCTATTGAACTTTAAATGGAACTTTTCCCCTTTGAATATTGCTTGGACTTTGGACAAGTTGCAAATCTAAGAAGGCTGACCCCCTCAGATGTCACCTCATATATAAAGTTTGATCTGGATTTTCAACCAATAGTAGTGTTGGCAGAGGTGAAATGTAATGCCTGCAAAGTTGATTAGCTAGGAATTATGAAAGCTCTTCATACGATAGTTATTTATATACACATAAGTACCAGTGCACATAGAATGCTAGGCATGATTTTTAAAAGATCTGACCTTTATTTCTTAGAGTTTAGAAGGACTAATGGCAAACCCTTAGAGAGGAGTTGGGTGTTTTATTATTAAAAGATGCAAGACATGGAGTCTCAAGGGGCATTTTTAGGCCTGATTGTATTTCTTCTGGATATTATAGCCTTTCAGTTAAACCACTCATGGTACTTTGTGTCACATATTTTTGTCAAAAAGCGGATATATCTTGCAATAAATGAGCTTTGTGTCTTAGCTGAGAACCTGTGATGAAAATTGGATTTGTTTTCTGCTACAGCCCAGGGAGCAGTACGGTTTGTGATTATGTCTTTCTATCTGACCCGCCCCTCTGTCTGTCTGCCAATCATCTGGGGATTTATCTGCATTCAGCATTAGCTGGAGAAAGGTGGGAGCCAAACTGTTGTTGATATATTTATGTATGTGTATGCAGAAGTGCTTTACAAAGACAAGCTGGTGGAAAACACCCACTCAGAAAACCAGGAATAATCTTCTTTTCTTGCCCCTCTCACTTGTTTACTTTCAGCAACCACTGGAAAGGAAAGACAGCCAGAATAGTTCTCAGCACAGTGTTTCCAGCCACCGAAGCCTGCACACGGCATCCCCAAGCCACAGCGCACAGGTGCTCCCTGGGTACCCACCTGCAGAGGCCCCAGCTGCAGATCAGACTGACAGCTCTGGGCAGAAAAAACCGGATCCTTTTAAAATCTGGGCCCAGTCCAGGAGCATGTACGAGAACCGACGTAAGTAACATCCTGGCTCGCATCTTCTCCAGGCCCCTCCCCAGAACTCCTTTCTCTTGAGGCTTATTGAAAATAGAAGAATTTCAGCATGTAAAGCGGATAAAGGGAAATCAGAGTGAGAGGCGAAAGCTTCTCGGAGTGAGTACACCCTGCCAGATACTCACAGAGGCTCCCTTATGTCTTCAGTTTAAGGAGGGAGTGGAAATGGATGGTCATCAAATAAATGTCCTGGATAAAAATGGATTTTTTTTCCTCCCTTCAGTTAAAAGAAGTGGCAGATAAGAGCTGCCCTCTCATTAATTCTGCCCTGAGTGGAGATCATGGCATGCTCTGAGCTCATGTCTTGTGAAACACATCTGATCTACAGTAGAACATAAATATGATGGGTTCAGATTATAGGGGTAATGAGAAGGAAATAAATGCTTTCTTAGTGGTGTCTTGGTTTTTTAAAACACTGGTAATTCTTTTTTAAACCATTATCAGTCTTTCTAAACATTCCCCTCAAAAAGAAAAAAACAGTGAGTGGTTTGTGCTTTAATTATTTATGTGGTGGGTAAGTGTGCTCCTTCGCTTTACCTGTTTCTATAAATAGGAGCTGCTCATGGCAGCCTCTGTAACTTCTGGATTCTTGTAAACCTAAATATCCCCTTCATTTTTAATTTCTTACTTTTTATCATGAGATGATTTCCAAAGACTTTTCACCCTAAGTAATACTCATTCATCTTACCAATGAAAGTTCCTAAAATACTTTAATTTTAGGTGATGCAAATTGGCTTTTTGGGGGGAGGGGGGTGTTGATGTTTTCTGTCTCATGAGTATAATTGGTCAGGGTGAAGCAGCTACAGAGTATGTGTGTCACGATGAGGGGATGTTGGCTTTGTTGAAGGGTCTGAGGAAAACTGGAAGAGAGAATAGAGTCATGGTGCCCATCTCCTTGTCCCTGCCTCCCCGCGGTGCAGGTTTCATTCCTGGCTACAACTCTGGTCACCTCGCAGGCAGATCCCCCACGGAAGAGTTGTGACTGAGAGGGTTGTGAGTTGTGTTGAGCTGTGGGGCGGGGGCACCCCAGCCTCCTGCCCACCACTCAGGCCTGGCTGTGCTGTGTTTCCTTCATTGCCCGAAGCAAGCGTTGGGAGACTTCAGCTCCTCTGCGGTCCAAACAGAACAGGGGAGTTGGCCATCCCACAGGGTAAAACTCAGCAGTTAGGGGGCGCAGGCGAGCCTGGAGTCTTGCTGATTATTACCAAAGGTTAGAAGTCACTGGGGTGCCCCTCCATCCTTTTCCCCTCCAAGGGCGAAGTATCATTGCCTTCTTACTGCAACAAAGCATGGAATCAAATAGGCTGTTTGGCTGAAAGTTCACTCTGCAGACGGAAGCCAGCTAAAGTCACCCCTGACGTACCTTGAGGCCAGGCCAAGAGAGATGAAATTCCGTTTGGAAAATCCCTGTTACATAGTGGATGCTAAGTGGGAACTTGGGCTCTCTCCTCACCATGTCTCCTCATGAACTGCAGAGATTCCACAGAAGAAAACCATGGAAGAACCGTGTTCCAGAGAGGAGTATTTTCACATCCTTTCCACGTTTCTCTCTAACCGTGCGGCTGTTCCCCTCAGCGGCCCAGCTTCAGTCAGTGTTGAGATATTGCTTTATTGACTGTGCTCCTGCTTTCCTCAGTACAGTACACACTTGCGATTGAGTTTTCCATGTAGGAATCTTTTTGTGATAAATCGTGCTCTGAAGGGCTGGCGGGGCACCCTGGATTGACATGGCCATTCTAACACATCTGTTTAATAGGAGGCTCCCGCACAAATGCCCATTTTCCCCCTGGTGGAAGCAGAATTTCGTAAGAATTTGGTGCTTAATCCATTTTTTTAGAAAGTTGTCATCAGAAAAGAAAAAAATAAGAAAAGTAATGTGACCATAGCCAACTGCTATAAAGCATTGAAATTGCTCAGGTGGTAGCCAGGCTGAAATATTTGGAATGGTAGCAATTTTTTGTTGCTTCGCTTCACTTTTTTTTTTTTTTAACATCTGAGGAATTGGATATAGCAGCACAAATGAGAATCAATTTCATTTTAGCGATTGGAGGCTCTGTAATTGAGTGAGAGTAGCAACTTCATTGACGTTAAGATTCACATGGATTCCTTCCTTACTGCTAAATAAGGATAATGATAAGACTTCTGTCCTTGCTCCATGGTAATTATTCAGTATCTATCGCAGATTTTCTTCTTTTCACAGTACCTAGGAATGAATCTGCATCAGTCTGGTCTTTGAATAAGTATTTTCCTTTATCTCAGATTAGTTTCTTCCATTCCCCAGGTTGTTTTGTGTCTTGTCTTTTGGAAGAAAAAAAAGTGTATAGCCTTGTTAGACGTGACTCCCTGCCCCCTTTTCCTAAGACATGGTAAAATGACCAAAATACTCCAGGAGAAACAGGAAAATTGAAATCAGCAACAGCACCGTAACTGTACATTTTCCCCTATGTGTTGAAAATACATTTTCCTTATATTTTGTTGTAAAGAGCAATGTGAAGATGAACACCATCTCTGATCACATTCCTTCACATGGTCTAAATGTTTTGCAAAATACCCGTATTTTTGGTACGGCCATCTCTCAAAACAACACTGTCGGAATGAATCAATCTGAATTACAGACATGTTAATGAATCCCTTTGAATGGTTTCAATATTTAATTAAAAACAAAGACAAGCATTGGAGTCCTTTGAAAGCCGTGTTGCCTGTTTTGTATTTTCTCCAGGTAAACATAGAAATTGGGCACATGTCTTTAAAAATGACATGAATGCACTCTTACTAGTAAATGTTCAGGAAAATAAGCTAGTGTCCAGTAGTGTTTACTACAAAAGAAATTCTAAAGGTTGTATGTAGTTGAAACTTTGCCTGTTCACAGTATAGTTTGGAAAGAAAAAAGCTCAAAGCTGTCATATTAACCAGCATTGTAAACCTGTCCTGCTTTGGAGAGACTTGCTTATGAGCTTGGAATTGGTGAATGAGCTCCTTTATCACAGTGAGTTTAAGAAGCTTGGGTGTGTTTGTAGATTTTAAGAACTATTAGGACAGTTTCTATCTGTGTGTTTTTTCAGATCTTGAACAGATCCAATGATTGACATCTCTAAATATAAGACTATTCTGGTTTGAACTGCCTAGAAGTCTCCTCAACCAGATGTTGGTACTAGAATGAATTCCATTAGGAACTTGATACCCTTTTATTCATAAATGCTGTGGAGCAGCAGTAACACAAATACACTTCAATCTTTTCAAAAGGCAATGAGAATTTAGACAGACCTTCGTGACACGATTGAAACAAGGCCATTTGGTGCTCTACCGACTGAGCTATCCGGGCTCTAGAAACAAGGCCATTTGAAAATGTGTATGTTAGGGTATAATTAAATGTGAAGAATTTAAGATGGTAATGGGAGTTATAGGAAACCCTCAATGATACAGTTGTAAATTCTAGCTTTTTGACAAGTAAAGCACTGTGGGGAAAAAGAAAAAGTGGGACCAGACTATAGTCCTTTAAAGTCCCTAGCAGCCATGACCTTTGCTGTGAAAGCTGAACTGCCCGTTCCTTATCCATCAGAACTAAATGAACATGAACTAAGAGAAAGAACGTACATTAAGCTTTGCAAAATTATGAAATTACTATTCCAGCTATGTCACCTTCGCCTGCGTCGGGATTGAGCAAGGGGGAGAGAGAGAGAGAAATCAATTCCACGAGTTTTGGAGAATGTCAGAGTAAGGATCTGCTGCAAACTTGTGCTTCTCCGTTATCATTCATCCTGTTTGATGTTTCCCATCAGTCTGGGGGTCTGGGGGCCTGGGGAGAAGTTCAGAAAAGAGGGAAGAAAAAAGCAGCCCGAAGGGGAGTGCTTTGGTGCTGCTGTTGACCAAATGCAAACCAAAGACAAGATGGCATAAAAAGCGATAAGCACGTCTGTGCCCAGCCTGGAAGGTGTGTCTCTTAGTAATGGAGACACCAGGAGGTTTCTCTGCAAACCTGGTGATTCCATTCTCTCTGATTTTCAAAGGAAGTCTTTTGACTGCTTTATTGAGTTTGGGAATTCCAGTAGGAGATTAACTGCAGAGATTGTTCCTACGTAAAGGCTTAAAATGAAGAAAACTGGACAAGATTTTCTTAGCTCTATTTAATTTAGCCTTAAAAATTATGTTAATGTCAGAAAAATGACTCTACCTCACTGCCTCCTAAAAACTTAATTCTAACAAAACCTGAAATAAAGAGGAGAACATATCATGTGAAGCGAGTGGTTCAGAAACCTCAACGCCTTTATGAAGAAACGGTGTCAGAGGACACAGAGAAAGTTTATGGTCCCATAATATGTTTCAGTACTGATTTATCACCAAAGTTATATATCTGGGTAAATGGCATTTAGTTGGTGGAAGAGTAAAATTGTTAAAACGCTAAAATTAAAGTCCCAAAAGACTTTCTTTGTAACATGTCTGTGTGTCAGTGTTCGTGTCTGTGTTTCGTGGCTCATCGTTGGTGTCCTTACCATTCCTAGTGTCCGTGGGCATCTTCCTTTGCACCAGAAAACTTTAAAAATAAATTTGACTTTTTCCCACTGGTTCTCAGAAGGAACCAAATGCTTTTTTTCCGCCCCCTGTGGACTAAACTGTGTGATAAGCCTAAGTCTGTTGGCCACAGCCTCCCATACCATGATAGCTTCCACCTAAATGAGCAACAGAAGGCAGAAACTTGCTACATTTGGTGTCACCGTAGGATGGGCAAATGTTCCAGTGTTAAATGATGCCGAGGAAAATGGGTCTGGGCTGGAGGTCTCTGCAGAGGCCCTTGCGTTACTCACAGAAAGGCCCCACGCTCAGCAGACCTAAAACAGGCCCTGCCAGGAACCCGGTGCTGGCTGGAAAGCGCCAGTGGTCTATTTTGGTAACAGTCTTCCTGCTTGAGTGAAGCAAAGATGGAGACACAACTTGATTTAATTTGTTGTTTCAATGAAGCTATTATAGCAAATACCCTTTTAGCCACCAACTCGAACAGAAAGAAAATATTGTTACCTTAGTGTGCTGGAAAAAATATCACTCGCAGTTGTGTTTATGGGGGACTGATGCCATAGCTTAGCTCCATGTTCCGTGGTGTTGTGCAGCTTAGCCTCAGCAATTATAATAAAAAAGCCACGGATAAAAAGCACCCGTTTAAAGCCATGGCATTGAGACAGCTCAAACAAAAATATCAGATTCAAACTCCTCTGATTTGTACTTACCGTTAATTTAGTTTCTTCTTTATTGGTGTGTTCATTCACTATACATTTTAAGCTTGTGGGTGAGTCACTAAAAAGAGACATTTCCTGCCAACTTGAAATCTAAACATCCACCTTCTTCTTCCCTATTCCATCGTACAAAATTGAAGAATGCAAGAATTAAAATCTCGGGCCTACACACTCCTTTAGCCCAAAATTCATTAATTAAATAAACCAGAAAGTGTGCAGAACAGCATTTGAAAATCTCCTTTTGGATTCACTGCAACTGAATTATATTTTTCTCTTTAAATAAAAGATATGTCATTTTATAGATCATAAAACACCCTGTGTATATGCTAGCATATTAAGTAAGAATTAAATAGAAATAACCCTCTTTATTACTTAGTGAAGTAACAGAGTGGTGTATAGAACAATTTCATGCACAATAAGCATTTTCTTACGGAAATTACCTTTCTTTTAAAAAAACGAGATTTTCATTTTAAAGCCCTGGACCATTACTAAGTATTAAAAGCAAAATATCAAGTTATTGGATAATAAATTAATACTTACAGTGTTGAAATATCATAGGCAAATTCTGGAGTAAAGCCCTAATTTTAGCAGTGAGATATGGTTCATTAATATAGAACTTTTTTGTTATCACCATTGATCTTAAGGATATGGAAGGCTGGCTACTTTTTGGTATTAATGTTGAAATCCTAATAAATTTTGTACAGTCGTCCATCAGTATCTGCTGTGGATTGGTTCCAGGACCCCCCTGCTCCCCAAGGATATCAAAATCCATGGATGCTCAAGTCCCTTATATAAAATGGCACAGTGTTAAAATATATACACATCCTCCCATATGCTTTAAATCATCTCTAGATTACTTAAGATACCTAATGCAATATGAATGCTGTGTAACTAGTTGTTACACTGTATTGTTTAGGGAATAATGATAAGAAAAAAAGTTTGCACATGTTCAGCACGGATGCAACCAGTATAGATAGGCCTAACTAAAATTTCTATCCTGGTTGGTTGAATTCAAGGATGCAGAACCCGAGGATATGGAGGGCCGATTATATTTGGAAATACTAGGATGTTTGCGTGGTATTTGTTTGGCAAAAATAATCTAACATCAAATTATTAGTATTGCTGCTATTGATTGTTTTAAGGAAGAGAAAAGCGAATTAAAAATAAATTAGAAACTCTTCTTAAACCAAGTTGTTTCCTCTCATTCTCTAGTTGATAAAACATCTGGTGACTGAACAAAACTTCTAAACCCTTAGAGCCAGCTTCCGCTTCAGAGATTACTCTGATTTAGCCTGAGTTCTGTTCTGGGACATGGACACCTACTTTGTGATGTATTATGTGATAATTTTAAGTTACATAATTCTTCTTGCAAGAATACTGAGTAGAGGCCGGGCGCGGTGGCTCACGCCTATAATCCTAGCACTCTGGGAGGCCAAGGCCGGTGGATCGCTCAAGGTCAGGAGTTCGAGACCAGCCTGAGCAAGAGCGAGTCCCTGTCTCTACTAAAAATAGAAAGAAATTATCTGGAACAACTAAAAAAATATATATTGAAAAAAGTAGCCAGGCATGGTGGCGTATGCCTGTAGTCCCAGCTACTCGGGAGGCTGAGGCAGGAGGATCACTTGAGCCCTGGAGTTTGAGGTTGCTATGCACTAGGCTGAAGCCACGGCACTCTAGTCCGGGCAACAGAGTGAGACTCTGTCTCAAAAAAAAAAAAAAAAAAAAGAATATTGAGTAGAGCAGTTAATGCCGACATCCACTTAGTTGGAGATAGTGGTTTGAGCTTGATTAGGAATTATCAAGCAGTGATTAGTCCTTTGAAGAACTTCAGGGGCCAGTGACTGTTCCCACTGTTTACTTTGACCCTGTATCATCTGTTATTTCACCCATCCAGATAATTGTGTCTTTGCCTGTGTTGGAAAGCTTTCATCTACTCAAGCACCATCATTCTTGGTCCTTTAATTGCGTTCACATTAGGGATATGATTGCTTTTATCCGTGAAATAATCTTTCTCTACTTTCTCTCCTCTTTGCAGTTCCAGATTACCAGGAACAAGACATCTTCCTCTGGAGGAAAGAGACGGGATTTGGATTTAGGATTCTGGGTGGAAATGAACCAGGGGAACCTGTGAGTCTTTTGCCAGCATTTTTTCCTAAGACTTCAAAGCAAATTGGCAACAATGACAAATCACCAAGATTTGAGTCTAGCTAGATGAACTCTGACTCTCTCATCTTGAGCAGTGTGGATTTTCCGTTGGATTTTGTGGAGCTCTCTTTGTCTTCAGAAGAAGGGACTAGATTCTTTCTAAAAAGTTTGTGTTAGTGTTTGTGAAAAGTGGCAGCTGCAGCATCTGGAGACCCCCACTCCACTAGAAAAATAGAAAACAAAACAGGAATAGTCATCAGCTAATAAAACAATGGCCTGATCCTTCTGGCCGGTTCACCAATCTGCCAGCAGGTAGTGAGCTTTGTGTGTTTAGTAGCTGGTGGGCAGAGAGTACTTCACAAGGTGTTACAAGAGAGAAAATAGAGAAAGTAGGACCCTGTCTTTACAAAAGTAGAGAAAGAACCCTGAACCTAACTGGGCCTCAGTTTCCTTAGCTTTAGCATAAATTTAGTATAACATCACAGAGTTCGGTTGAAAAGAGAGAAGTATTGTTAATTTCCTTGTGATACTAACAGCTATTATTCATTGAGTGCTTACTATGTGCCAGGTGCTGTGCTAAAAGGGCTTTTCACATACATTCTCTCATTTATCCATCAAAGTCATGAATTTATCTTCAGTTTCCAAATCAGAAAATAAAAACACAGAAAGGTTAATTAACTTGCCCAAGATCACAGTGTTATTTACTTTTTTTTTTTTTTTTGAGACAGAGTCTCACTTTGTTGCCCTGGCTAGAGTGAGTGCCGTGGCGTCAGCCTAGCTCACAGCAACCTCAGACTCCTGGGCTCAAGCGATCCTACTGCCTCAGCCTCCCAAGTAGCTGGGACT
>CAUYSK010074544.1:0-14180 GCA_963575035.1 Avahi laniger | reverse complement strand
TTAAGGTCTTGGTCAATTAGCCTCTCTAAGCCACAAGTTTCCCCACCTAAAAAAATGGGGATAATAAACATATAGTTATATAGTTTAATTAATTAATTAGAGATGCAGTCTTGCTCTGCTACTTGCTGGAATGCAGTGGCACGAGAATAGTTCATTGTAGCCTCAAACTCCTATGCTCTGGGGATCCTTCTACCTCAGCCTCCCAAGTAGCTGGGACTACAGGTGTGTACCACTATGCCTGACTAATTTTTAAACTTTTTTGTGGACACAGGACTCTCCATATGTTGTCCAGACTGGTCTCGAACTCCTGGCCTCAAGCGATCCTCCACCCCAGTCTCCCAAAGTGCTGAGATTATAGGCATGAGCCATTGTACCTGCCTGTACTTAGTTTTTAATGTGCTTAACATCTACAATTAAGTAACAACATTTAGAAAAAGTGTAGGAAAACAACTTTCTTCTACTTAAAACTTAGCCAACATTTTTTTCATGTTACTTCAATATAAACAATGCCTTTTAATAACATAATCTTTTCATAAATAGATGATTACACAAAATGAGGAGAAACTTCTAATATGTACATTCTGAAATGCCTGAATCCAATAATTTATTTATTTATTTTGAGATAGGGTCTCGCTCAGGCTTGTGTATAGTGGTGTCATCATAGCTCACTGCAACCTCAAACTCCTGGGCTCCAGTGATCTTCCTGCCTCAGAGAAGCTGGGGCTATAGATGGGTGCCACCATGATCCTCCTGCCTTGGCCTCCCAGAGTGATAGGATTATAGGCTTGAGCCACCATGCCCAGCCAAATAATACATATTTTCAAGAGACAGAATCTTGCTATGTTGCCCAGGCTGGTTCAAGCGATCCTCCTGCCTTAGTACCCTCGCCCCAAAGTAGCTGGGACTACAGGCCTGGGCCACCAGGCCTGGTTAATTTTTTAATTTTTTGTATAGTGGGTGGTCTTCCTACATTGCACAGGTTGCTCTTGAATTCCTGACCTCAAGTGATCCTAGCACCTTGGCCTCCCAAAGTGCTAGGATTACAGGTGTGAGTTACAACACCCAGCCTGAATCCAATAATTTAGAAATGATACTTTACATTTCATTGAGCTAATTAGACCTAACTAGTATCTTGAGTACATTTCTAAGTTAAACATTTAAAGCAGTATATATTTAGATAAGGTCTGTCCATTCAGTCTTTACACATATTTAGTAAATATCCAGGCTTTGATACAAGGGCCGCTCTCCAGTAATTGGGCTTATGCATATCATAAAACCCTACATCATTTGCTGTAAGGTAGACCTGAGAGTAGAAAATTCCTGTGACAATTTACCAATGGACCGTATCTCAAAAAAGTGTACACATAAATTTTTTGCATTAAATGAGAGAGTCCGCGGAGCCTCAAAGTCCTTTTATAGGTTTCAGAATAAGAACCCCAGAGAAAGCTTACCTATCTTATCTGTTACAGGTAAGTAACACTAAGCAAACAGCGGTTAAAGCTGGAATTTAAAATTCACTTTTACGTAACTAAAGCTCTCAATCCAACATAAAAGTTCACGGGAATCCTCGTTCATACCCGGGCTCAAGACATCACACTTACTTCAAAAGCAGAATAATCTGGGGCCGTCAGGTAGCTCAGGTAGTTTTTAGTTGGTCGGTACCTGCGGGTTTCCTCCTCCACCAGCGCCGCAGCCTAAGAACGAGAACAAGGGCCAGGAGAGAAGCGGCAAATTGTTAAGTGCTTCTTTCAGTCCTAGGCCAGCGAGCCTGAGTCACCCGCACAGACACCCTGCACTCACCGCTTCCCTCACACCAGGCGCTTCGTAACCTTGATCAAAATACGGCAGCGCGTCCACCACAACTTCTCCAGCCACCAAGCCCGTGCCCGCCATCACAAACAGTTCAGGACCGCTCGCGTTCTCTGTTTGCGCAGGCTCAGTCCTATTTAACTACGCCTGTGTTCAACGTCGATGAAACGCACGACGCTTGCGCACTGATCTTGGCGCATGCCCAGTTGCTAATTCTGAAGGCGTATGTGCCCGGCAGCTAGAAATTGCCGGGCTATTTTTGTTTCGGGCGGACGTGACGTGACGTCACATCCTGTATTTCCAGCGTCTGCTGAGGACCCAAACTTCCTGTTCTCGGCTTGCCGCTTTTTTTTTTGTTGCCTGCGAGTGGCGGCGATTTGGTGGATTTGGAACTTTTCGTTTCCTCCAGAACGTTGGTATCTGGAAGGGAAACTCTTTGGAACTTTTGCAGGGAACTAGCTGCAGGATTTGGCGGGGAAAGAGAAGCTGGTTTCCCGGTTTACTCTCGTTCCACTTTCTCGTCTTAAACTTCTCTCCCTTTGTGCCAGGCTGTTCTCCTTGCCATAGCCCCACTATCCTTCGCTCTCGGGGCCCTGGAAATCTTTGCATTGGATCCGTACAGTTTTTTCACGACTCTAAGAATGGGCGCCACTCTCCAAGTAAAATTGTGAGTATTTAGGGCCTGCGTAACAAAGGGAACCTCAATCTCTCTCCAAGGCGAGGTTGATAACTGTCCACCACCTCCAACATTGAAACATTGTTATTTTGCCTTTACGGCATGCATAAAATTCAGTCATTTTGCCTTTAGGACTTAGGGTAATAGCGCTCCTCATTACCCGCCAACAACTCAAACTGCTGCCAGGCAGGGCACCTCTGCTACGAGGCTCCTGGACAAAAAAGCCTCTCTTTGACTAAGCAGGCAAAGACCAATTTAACATTAGGTAAATGTGCTAGCTAGATTTAAGTGAGGTAAAAGATCTTTACATTTTAAGAATTCTCCAAAAGATTTGTGGGGTTTTTATGTGTTTATTCATTAAAAGCTCTGTAAACAACATTTTATACAAATCTTAAGCAATTCTTTTACAAACGTCCAGAATTAATAATACTTTACAAAAACAAAACACAATAGACCCAAAGAAAGGATGCAGCTTCAGATTGTAGTAAAGACTCCCATCCCTAAAGCAAAGGTCTCACAGAGGGATAGCCAGGATCCACGACAGTAAACCCTCCTACCCCCATTTAATAAACACCTAATTATTAATTGTTCCCTCAGGGTTGCAGGGTAAGATGAGACCAAATGGAGAAATGTCTGATAGGAGTCTCACTGGGGTAAGCTGCTTAATCAACATTTAAAGAAAGACATAGGCTCGGTTCTATTCCCTGGGCCCACATCTGTAGGAATTATATTACACAGCACCAGTGTTAAATGGTGTCTGCTTCAGATTCATGCATACCTGAAAGGGTTGTAATGACAATACTGTACAAGTCAATAAATTGTATCACAATACAATTTACAATGTTTTGTAAGTTTGAATAAATATTTTCTATGCCAGTTAAAACCATCAGCAGAAGGTGAGGAAAACAAACATATTTGCTATAACATTTATCAATGAAAATTATACCATCACTGACAAATTCCTCTTTCCAATCACTACAACTATTTTAGATATTAAGGATCTGAGTTCTTAAGCTATGTATGCTCAGGAAATTTTCATATTCTGAGTTCAATTTAATTAGAGCAAAAAGTCCAACAATTCTAGGGGAATAAAAAGTCTTATCTAGGCACCTATAGTTTAGAGTCCCTTATCCTCAGAGCTGAAAAGGATTCTGGTATACTTAATAGAAAAATTTTTAAACAGCTGTAATTCTACAGAGATCAAATTTCCATCTGTAGGACTAACCAACTTTATTGGTGTTCATAAAAGAAAAGTCCTGGCTTCAGTTCTGTCTGTGTTGTAAACTACGGGCAAGTTATTTAACATCTTTGAATTCCAGTTTCTTCATTAGTTAAAATGGAGATGCAAATATCTGCCTCATAAAGCTGATTTAAGGATTGAATAAGATGATACACATAAATGTACCAAAGTGTATGGCACATGGTGGACACTAAAAAAAGAAAAAAAAAATGTAGTTCCCATGCCCTTGAAAGGACATTATCCTATTAGCTATAATTCCACAAAGTTTAATGTTGACATGTGAGGGACAAGCTACTTGAGTGCCATACAATGTGGAGGAGAAGCTGCAAGATGTCTACTTTTATAAGGTACTTAATAACAGTGTTAACAAGTAGGACTTTCATATGTGAGATTCCCCTAGATAGAATATTAGACAAAAAAATGGAGATATATTGATGAGTATATTCCTTAGCCCAGGTCAAGCAGCCCATGGGTTTAAAGCTGCCATTGTATTTCAGTGATGAGAATTACGTGTGTAAGGCTCGTGTTCTCCACTTCTATACAGTGCCTCTCCAGTACCTTAAACTCAGCATTTCTCTCATTATCTCATCTTTGAGCTGTTTCTTAAATGCAACACCAACAAGCCTTTCTCTTATAAAAGACAACTGCCTTCACAGACTAAGCACAAAACACAGAGAATGAGCTCAAGAATCAAATAGAAAAGACCACTATAAAAAAAAAAAACTGGAGGCAGAGTAAAGAGAGCATTGGTTCCAGACTACTCCCAACAATTCTCCAGGGATTACTACAGCAGCAACAGGAGAATCTTCTTCCAACAGCCTCACTCGCTTTTTGACCTTTTAAAATTTGAAGAATTTTGTAGAATACTTCAGGGTATCCTGACACTCAGAAAAATATTTTCTTTGGCACTTTCTTTTCTAATTAGGATGAGGACAGTCAATCAAAGATTTCATTTCTTCTGCAGAAATTTCATTTTACTTCCTAAAGGGAGAAAAAGGTAGAGTGAATTCTCAATCCATTTTTATTTACTGTAGATTTGAGTCAAGCGATCAACAGCCTAGTTATTCAGAACAGCCCAAAAGTTAAGCTGACATCTCAAGCTGTCAGTTGATGTGTTTAATCACGTCCCCCACCCCACCCTGCCCCAAATGTCTAATTGTAGAGGTAGAAAAGAACTCAGACATCATGTAATCTAGTGGGTTTCAACCCTGGATGTAGGTTAAAATCACCTGGCTTGCTCCTCAGCGATTTCCTGAAGCCCAGGGAAAAATTTTTTTAAGCTCCCCAGAGATTACAATATATAGTCAGAGCTGAGAACCACTGATCCAGTCCTGTGTTATAAAGATGAAATAACAGCCTAAGGTATAATTTGTCCATGGTCTCTCAGCTAGTGAAGAACAGGGCCTAATTAGGGAGCATATATTTCAAAGACCAATATAAATACCATAGAATATAGGTTCTTTATTGTTTTAGGCTAGCCACACCACTGTTATATCATACCGGATAATTAACTACAATTGAAAAATCATAAACAACTGTGTTTCTGTATGAAGTGCAAAATTAGAGACTCGTAGGACATCCTCTTTTGCTTCAGACTCCCTCTAAACCAGGCGTTTTTAATCTGGAGTTCTAAGGATCGGTTTCATGGGATTCATGAACACCCTAAAATTACATGCAAAATTTATTTGTACGCTGTAAGTACATTTTTCTGGGGAAAAGGACCACAGTTTTTATAGGAATTTGTAAGGAATGTGTTCAAGGAATGTGACCTGACCTAGAAAATATTGATAATCATGATATGCAAACATATCATGAAAGATAGTTCAGGGAGCTTCATCTGAGGGAAACAGCCCCATAGATCACTCTGATGGAGAATCCCAACCTTTAAGAAAAAGACTTTTCTGGCTGGGCGCAGTGACTCACACCTGTAATTCTAGCACTCTGGGAGGCCAAGGTGGGAGGATTGCTTGAGCTCAGGAGTTCAAGACCAGCCTGAGCACAAGTGAGACCCTGTCTCTACTAAAAATAGAAAAATTAGCCAAGCATCATGGTGTGAGCCTGTAGTCCCAGCTACTCAGGAGGCTGAGGCAGGAGATCGCTTGAGCTCAGGAGTTTGAGTTTGCAGTGAGCTACAATGATGCCACTATAGTCTACTCGGATGACAGAGCAAGACTCAGTCTCAAAAAAATAAAACAAAACAAAGCAAAACCAAAACCTTTCTTTAAAACACTTTGGAACTAGGGTCATGGTTTCTGGTCAGTCTACTTCATGTGATGTTCTATTGCTGATTTGATTATAAAGCCTTTGTGATGAGGCCCACTATTGCAAGCCTTTCTCAGTCACATTTATCTAAAAGGAAAACACAGCAACTTACCAAGACTCCGCAAAATTCTATTCACCCCACTGGGCTCAGACTCAGGAATTGTTTCCAAATACTGGAGGGCCCGGACTTCAAACAAACCTGTGAGGAAACCCATGTTGGTGAAACTGTCCAATACTCAAGACTATAAATTAAGTAAATAAAACTCTGTGGTCATTACTAATGTATTATTCCATGGATAAAACAATATTACAAAATAAGTAATTCTGATAATATACAACTTAGATTTTGAGCATTTTAGCTTTGCACTATTTTTTGTTTATATTGTATTAAAACCTTTCAAGTACTCACTAAATAGAGAGGGAGAACTTTATGATGGAAACTGACCTTTAACCCCACTTTTCCGAAGCTCTCGGTCCTGGATGAATCCTGCAAACATCTGAGTCTCCATGAAGAGATTTAGGAAATGGCGTACACTACGGGAGGTGTGGGACTTACGGAATGGCTCTCTTTGGAATACACGCTCCCCACGCTCAGTGACGGTCATATTCAAAGAATAATGTCCCACCAGCTCCACAAAAAACCTGACAAATGCTTCAGACACCAGAGAGTTGAGTGTCACATCTGCTGCAAAATGAAAGAAAAAAGAAAAAGAAAAGAAAAAAATCCCCTAAGTTTTGTGTATCTGGGAACACCAGCTCTGGTTATAGAAGTCATGCCTAAGAAATCATAGATTAAAGGACTGAGAATAAATCCAGGAATGCTCATTCTTAGCTTTCTTTCTCCATGACCTGCAAAAAGTTAATAGCTTATATCCTTACCTTTCTTCCCACACATGCTCTTAGTAGCCACATATCTTGTAGCCTGGCTTGCACATCTGTGATTTCACTGTAACTGCTCTTTCAAAGCCACTGGTGAGAACCAGCCAAATTTAATCTGCTCTTCTATTTTTATTCCTCTTTAAACTCTATGCTGCATTTGTGCTGACTGCCTTCTCATTTCTCTCATTCCCCACAACTTAATGCTCTCCTGTTTCCTTTCTTGCCTTTATGACCAAGTGTTTGTTTTTTTCTTGTCTTTTCTTCCTTTTCCTGAGCATGGACCACAGATAACTTCTCTTTAACATTTCCTTCCTTTAAGAGCTAACTGGCACAGAGATAGAGCTGAATAAGATGATAATTCCCAACCTTAGGTCTGCAGCCTTGATACTTCACCTTCTAAATTTTCAGCCCATCTATGGGAGATCATCATTTGGCACTCCATCAGCACATAAATTCCATTTGTCTAAAAGTCATTTTATCAGTTTCTTTTTGGAACTTTGTAGACTATGAATAAATTAAATAATACATGCCTAAAATCAAATTCATTATATTTCCCCACCAAATCAGTTTCCCTCTCAACTTACTTTTTTTTTCTGGAGACAGGGTCTCACTCTGTCACCTAGGCTGGAGAGTAGTGGTACAATCATAGCTCACTGCAGCCTCAAACTCCTGGGCTCAAGTGATCCTCCCAACCTCAGCCTCCCAAGTAGCTAGGACTACAGGTGCGTATTACCACATCTGGCTAATTTTATTTTTTGTAGAGACGTAGGTCTCGCTATATTGCCCAGGCTGGTCTCGAACTCCTGGCCTCAAGCAATTCTTATACCTTGGTCTCCCAAAGTCCTGGGATTTCAGGCATGATCCACTGTGCCCAACCAACTTTCCCATTCATATTGTACCTGATTACTCTATAAAAAATAATAGTTTATTGAGTGCTTAAGATATGTCAGATACTGTATTAAGTGCTTTAACAAACATAATAATCCAATGAGGTAGGTTTTATTATTTCTTTTTTACAGAGGAAACTGAGGCTCTAAATTATTAAAGAAATTCTCCAGGGTCATCCCATCTAGTAAGTGGAGAAGCTGGACTCCCAAATCAGGTGATTCTTAATTCCTATAATATACTACTATATTGTCTCCCAGGTCCCAGGCTTAAACCTCAGATTCAATTTAGACTCTTTCTTCTTCCATATCCAAATAGTCTTTTTTTTTCACCTTTAACATTGTATCTTGCTCTTTTCCATAGGCTCCACTCAGGACTGGGAATCAGGGACCTAGGTTTAATTGGAGTTCTACCATAAAGCAGCTACACAATAGTGGGTAGCTCACTTTACCTCTCTTAGTCTATCCATATCCATGTAGTGAGGGGGGCTGATAAGGAGATTTCCAAGGTCTCTTCCTGTATTACCTTTTGATTCTAATCCAGGATTTTGTTATATTTTGTATAACAGACTTCCTTCTCATCTCTTTCCTTCTGCAGTTGAGAATCCATGGTCCGTCACTGCATTTATCTTTAACACTCTTGCCTTTAACACTTTTGCTCTCCCATCCCTTCCAGTCACTGCCCCATTTCTCCTCCATTTTGTAGCAAGATTTCTTGGAAAAGCTGTCCATACCTGTTGTACCTACTTTCTTACATCTAATTCTCTTTCTTTTTAAAATTATGTTTTTCTATAACTTCTCTTTTATTGTATTTTAATGTATACACTTCATATATTCTTTTACATGTATGAATATTTCATAAGGTCAACAGTGAAATGGATACCCAAGTACCCACTGCAAACAAAGCTTACAAACAGAACACTACTAGTATCTCTGCAGCTCCCTGCGTGACCCCCTCTCAACAGTATTCTCCTACTCTCCAATAGAGGGGGATCATACTTTAGAATTTTCTATTTATCATTCCCTTGCTTTACATGATAGTTTCACTATATACATATGCAACCCCAACAATATATTGTTAGGGTTTATATGTCTTTAAACACTATTAAAAACACTACATTCTTGTGCAACTTCTTGTTTTATTCAATATGTGTTTTTAAGATTCATTTTTAATGCCTTAGTCTATCAATGGATATTTGAGTTGTTTTTAGTTTTTGCTATCACCTACAATGCCGCCATGAAAATTATTGTACTTGTTTCCTAGTGGTCTTGTGCAAGAGATTCAGTCTAGGGTATATATCTAAAAACTGAATTGCTGGGTTGCAGCATAGGTATACCTTTTACTTTACTAGATACTGTCAACTTGTTTTTCCAAAGTACTTTAACTAATTTACACATTCTCACCAATACTTGATATTGTCAGACTTTTATTTTTTGCCAATATGGTGAATATAAAAAATGGTATTGCATTTCCTTGATTTTGAGGAGATTGCACATTTCTTCATAAGTTTATGAGCCTTTCATGTTTTTTCTTTCTTTTTTTTTTTTTGAGACAGACAGAGTCTCACCTAGCTCACAGCAACCTCAAACTCCTGGGCTTGAGCGATCCTCCTGCCTCAGCTTCCCAAGTAGCTGGGACTACAGGTGTGTGCCACCATGCCTGGCTATTTTTTATATATATATATTTTTAGTTGTTTGGCTAATTTCTTTCTAGTTTTAGTAGAGACAGTGTCTCGTTCTTGCTCAGGCTGGTCTCGAACTCCTGAGCTCAAACAGTCCGCCCGCCTTGGCCTCCCAGAGTGCAAGGATTACAGGCGTGAGCCACCACGCCCACCAGGCCTTTTCAAGTTTTTTCTATGAATGTTTGCTCCTATTGTTTCCCCATTTTTCTGTTGGATTATCTTTTTTTTATTGATTTGTAGGAATCTTTTTAAAAACAAATTCTAGACACTATTCCTTTGTTATTTGCTGAAAATGTCTTCACCTAGTTTGTAACTTGTTTTTTTCTTTTCCATGGTGTCCCTTGATGAAAAGAAATTTTAAAGATTTAACATAGTTAATTGATCTTTTTCTTTATGGTCTCTGGTCTTTGTGCCATATTTTAAAGAACTTTATCATTGTTTTAAGGATATAAAAATATTTTCTTCTATTCTTTTAAAAACATTTTTAAAAGCTTTGCTTTTAACTTTTAAGTCTTTATATTCACTGGAACTAATTTTGTATATAGTGTGAGGTATATATTCATATTCATTTCTTTTCATATGGAAGACCAATTGTCCTAGTATCATTTATTGAATGGTTCATTCTTTCTCCACTGATACACAAATGCTGGCACTGAGGCAAATCAAGTTTCCTTATGCATGTGCACTCTCTATTCTTTCCATTGCTCTGTTTCTGCACCAAAACCAAACTATCTTAATTAGTATGACATTACAATAAATCTAGATGTCTAGTAATGCAAGCCCTCCAATCTTGTTCTTTTTCAAGTGTGTCTTGGCTATTCTTGGCCCTTTGTACATCCAATTAAATTTTATGATCAGCTGAATGACATTCTGATTCTCTCTTGAACCCTCTCCAATCTCACTTTCTTCCCACCATGCCAGTGAATCTACTGTTATCAAAGTCTCCAGAGCCTTTTCTATTGTCAAATCCACTGGTCAATTCTCAGTCCCCATCTTACCTGATCTCTGTGCAGCCTTAAGCATAATTGTTTACTCTTTCCTTTGTGACATACTTCTTCACTCAGCTTCTGCAATGTCATACTTCTGGTTTTTTTTTTTTAATTTATTATTCCAGGGTATTGCGAGGGTACAAACATTCTAGTTACACTTTATGTCTTTGCCTCACCCAAATGCGTGTTAAAGGCATGCCCTTCCCTCCCTTTAGTGCTCCCCGTGTCCTTTAGTTGTAGATGTACTCCTGGTTTTTTACACATATACTTTCCTAGTTTTTCTCCTACTTTACTAGCTACTCTGTTTAGTCTCCTTTGCAGGATACTTCTTTTCTTCCCAACCTCCAAATGCTGGAAATCTAACCACACCATTCCCAAGGGCTCAATCCTTAAGCCTTTGTTATTTTCTAACTACACTCACCCAATAGGGTCATCTCATCTCGTTCCACAGCTTTAAAATAGCAATTTCTAAATGTATGTCTTTAGCTCAAATCTGTCCCTGAATCCCAAACTGATATATATATATATAAATGCCTACTTAACATCTCTAATTGGGGCTCAGTGGCTTATGCCTGTAATCCTAGAACTTTGGGAGGCCGAGGCAGAGGATTGCTTGAGGTCAGGAGTTTGAGGCCAGCCTGAGCAACAGTGAGACTCCGTCTCTACTAAAAATAGAAAAAATCATCCAGGCATGGTGTGTGTGCCTGTAATCCTAGCTACTGGGGAGGTTGAGGCAAGAGGATTGCTTGAACCAGGAGTTTGAGGTTTCAGTGAGCTATGATGATGCCACTGCACTCCACCTGGGTGACAGAGTGCAGAGTGTCACGAGTCTCAAACAAACAAACAAAACCCATCTCTAGTTGGATGTCTGCTAGGTATTAGATGTCCAAACTTAATATCCAAAACTAAGCATTTTATTACTCCTCTAAATCTGCTCCTTCACTAATGTTCCCCATCAGTAAATAGCTTTAGTTTTCTCATATGCAAAATGGTAATTAAATTATAACACCTGCTTCATAAGGATATTACAAGGATGAAATCAAATATTAATATATGTGAAGGCTTAACATAATGCTTGATACAGTGTAAGCAACCAATAAATATTCGCCCATTTATGCAGTGATACTTATTGAGTACCTACTTAACTGAATACTGTTTAAACTATCGAAGATAGGAACAAAACAAAGTCACTGCTCTTATGGAACTTACATTCTAGCATGAGATGGGGATAAAAGCCATGGAGAAAAATAAGTCAAGGGGAAGAGGACAGATAGGGAGTGCTAGGGGAATAGGTATAGTTTTAAACAGGACATCAGGAAAGGTCTCAGCAAGAAAGCAACATCTGAGCATGGACCTACAGGAAGAAAGGGGAGGAGTCACGTGGCTATCTGGGGGGAGAGCATTCTGTAAATGTAACTGAGCAAGTGCAAAGGTCCTGAAATAGAAGGGCACCTGACACATTGAGGATCAGCAAGGAAGCTGATTAGGAGATTTTCAAGGTACAGGCAGCCTAATACTACTTTTGTATATCCTTCACCAGAGTGCTGGGCATTCAGTAAGTTTTCATTGCCTTAACCTTAAGTCTTTGGCCCACTTGTCTCATACCTTGTGAAAAATTCTGCTCCTGATCCAAGATTTCATTTCGTTCTTCCAAAATCTGCACTAGGGCAGCTTGTAGTTTAGGTGGTAAAATTTCATCCTCATCAGATACCTTAAGAAAAAAAATTGAGATTTTGTATGAGCTTTGAGAAAGTCTCAAACACGTACTAGTTAATAACCCAAAATTCCATGGGTGACTTTGTATGTATTTTGTTTAAACAGTCTAAAGTTTCCTTCTGTACATGAAATAGACTCTATCATGCTTATGGAGTATATATTTTAACTATATTTAACTATTAAAAAATAAATAATATACTTTATAAAAATTTCTGGCACTTTCCCACCAAATATCTCTTATCTATAAGTCTTATGCTGTATTACAAAGATCATCCCCAAATAAACGGTGTTTCAAATGTGATGAGCTAATTGATTTTGAAAAAAGACTAAGTCCTAGGAAATATTCTTATTCTTTTCCCCCTGTGTTTCAGTGCATACAAACGTATGTACAAGTTACATCCAGAGGGCTGCTTTCAGAAGGCTTTACTAACTCTTTCTTTCTACTTTAATATCCAGAATAAATGACCACTTCTTTTTTGTCCCTACAATACCTGGTGCAGATTTCTATTGTATCATTTCTAAAATTTTATGTATACGTCTGCTTCCCCTCAGGGATCAAACTGTGTCTTACTCATCTTTAGATTCTGACTGGTTGACAGAATATATAGAAAATATCGGTGTTTAATAAATGTTTTTTAAATTTGATTAAATTAGAGGCTTATATGTCAACCCATCTGGATTTGAAGGGAGGGTTACCTCTTTTGAGAATGACATTTATTCTGTTTCCTCCTTCCTTCTTTGGGATAAACAGCTATAAATCCAAGCCAAATTTTTCAGGTCAATCTTGTACGATTGGCCCATAATGTCAATTCAAGTATGTGTAGGAACTAAAAGTCTTGCCTGAGTCATCTTCTCTAAGTACTTTCACATATTGTCTATCCAATTATCTAAGATAGACTTTATCCTAAAACATTATGTAATTACCTCCTTTGGCACTCACCTCCTGTAAGAACTTGTCTGCACAGAGATCAACTATCAGCACCTATGAAATAAAGGAGCCAGGCGAGTTCAACCAGAGACATTCACAGACAAATACATTAGGCACTGCCAGATCAGGAATGGTGTTTTGATTATTTCTGGCAATAGGAATAGTTTTAAACAAAATTAACTCAAAGTTGTAGCCCGTTTAAAAGTTAACCCATTTCTAAGTGATTGCAAAGATTTAGTGAAAAAAAGTTAACCTATGAACATGACAAATAAATTGCAAGTAAAAAACAAGATGATCTGCATATCTATAAATTAAAAGAGATTTACAAAAATATACCAACCAAATACAACCTATGGACTTTATTTGGAACCTGATTCAAACAAATTATTAAAAATTTTATGAGACAATTGGAGATCTGAATACTGGATTTTGCTGATACTAAGGAACTGTTAAATATTTTAGTTATAATGGTATTGAGGTTATGTTTAAAAATGCCTTTATGTTACAGAGATTCATACTTTAATATTACAGATGAAATTATGCCAGGATATACTTCAAAATATTATGGGACAAGCCAGGCAGTGTGGCTCATTTCTGTAATCCCAGTGACTCAGGAGGCTGAGGCAGGAGTATTGCTTGAGGTCAGGAGTTTGAGACAAGCCTGGGCAACATAGCAAGACTCCATCTCTAAAAAAATAAGAAATATCAGTCAGCTGGGGTGGTGTGTGCCTGCAGTCCCAGCTTCTCAGGAGGCTGACAGGAGGATTGCGTGAGCCCAGCAGTTCAAAGAAGTAGTGTGCTATGATCATACACTCCCACCTGAGCAACAGAACAAAACCCCAATCTCGTAAAAAAAAAAAAAATGGGAGCGAGGAATGAGTCAGGGTGAAGACTGGACATGACTTGATAAGTACTGAAGTAGAGTGACTGGCACACGAGGATTAATTTTACCCTTTTGTTTACCTTTACATATTTTTGAACTTTTCCATAATAAAGTTTTTTTAAAAAGACGATAGATTTTACAAAAGATAATATTCAAATGGCCAATAAAACATAGAAGGATGCCCAACTTCAACAGCAATCAAGGCATGCAAATTAAACCACAACTAGAATAC